>BQKN01063220.1:220086-267446 GCA_022839385.1 Asparagus kiusianus
ATATATATATATATATATATATATATATATATATATATATATATATGTGTGTGTGTGTGTGTGTGTGTGTGTGTGTAACCAGACATACTCATGTGAAGTTGTTACACTTTAAAAATCGATATTAAAGTTGTTTCTTCAATACCACCAAGAAGTGCTGAAAATTGACCTCAAGATGAAGTACTCCATGATGTTTTAGGTTTGCAGGTCATCATAAATCCAAAACCTGATATTACCGAAAGCACTGAAAAGGGGCATGAAGCACATGATATGGCTCATGATGTGATAATTTGTACAGAGAAGTTTATTCAAGGAGAAATACTATATTTGCAAGCCTAAAGACAACAGATACAAAATCTTGCGGGTTGTAATCAACATTAATGAGCATGAGGAATTTGTGATACCAATGAAGGAAAAAGAGATAAAAGGACTATGACAATGAATGTATTGGTCAAAGGGGGAGTGCGGCCTCCTATACAATCTATAAGGGTATTCTTGTTGGGGTTCGAGGAAATCCACGCAAACGCTGAGAGAAGGTCACACAAGATCAAAAGTAACGGCACAAATACAAACATATCAATTTTACGTGGTTCGGCAAGTTGCCTACGTCCACAAGGCAAGAAGGGAATGAGTTTTCACTATTAGAGAGAGTACAAATAGAGATTACAAAATCACTCAAAACCTCACAAATTAATTTCTCAAACAAAGCTCTCAAATCTCTCACCAAATCTTCCAAACATACAGCTCAGAAGTCTCTCAAATTCTCCTTACTAATTTTCTCTTCTAAAACATTCTATATATATAGAAATCCTAAAACCAAAAAAATACTAGGAATTCTAAAACAAACAACAAAACAGATTAGGAATCCTAATAACATGTTACCAAAACAGATTAGCAATCATGTTACCAAAACAGATTAGGAATCCCAATAACCTATTACCAAAACATATTAGGAACATATTAAGAACCTGCTATCCAACAATTCTCTACATCGGCGAAGTGTTTTCAAAACTGAACCGACACCAATACCAACCGAACTTCCCATTTGTTACGTCCAGTACGAAGTGGAACAAATCCACGACAACGGACTCAATCCACAACAAGTCAAGACCTAAACGAGAATGCGAACAAACTCCAAATGTCGGTATCAACTCACCAAACAGGCTACACCATAACTGACTGCTTACGTATCCTATTGCCTAAGGAATCAAGCCTCACATAGTCCACCCAATGGCCTCCAAATGCCCTCAATCAACTGGAAGGATTCTCAATCCGTCACGATCATCACCAACAAATTTGTAGCTGATAACTCTCCCACTGGCCTCAAAGTGAAACGAACTAAACACTTCCACCTGAGGTGAACCAACAGCTATAGCCAAATCTGAATTGTGTCTACCAGCTACACTCGAATCAACAAACTCATCATCTGCATCCACACCAACATGATCCCCAATCTATGTCACCTCAGCTGGAATCCCAAACAATATAGAATGATTTAGAGTATGTGGAGTAATCTCTATCCAACATGGAGTAGCATCACTCTTCACCCGTTGTGATATTCCAATGATCTATCCAACACTCTCTACCTGCTGAGAGTCAAAAGTAACAAATAAGATGGCTCAAATATGTTAAAGCCTCATCATCAAGACTCATCTGCAATCCACTACTTGACATCAAACACCGATCCTCCACCAGCAAGGAACGACTCATCAAATCTGCCACCTCATCTTGTTGCCCCAATGTTTCTTTTCTAATGAAGTGTCACAAACTTCCTTGCGCTAGACACAAATGTAGAAAATGATCCCTCTTAGACTTCCTACCAAAATCAGAACAAATTATTACCTTTATGCATATACACTTCTTTCACCTGTTGTTGACTACTAGGACTTCACTCTAACTGGACTTGGTTGTAACCCACAAATACCTAGAATAGTCCTCAATACAAGAAACCAAATACCTATTACCTCCCAATGATGCCTTCTTAGAAGGCCCTCATATGCCTACGTGAGATGAATAGAAGTGCCAAACTCCACATTGGTTTTCTTGCTCACACCAACATGTTCACAAGACTTCAATCTACAGGTCAAGACACCTCTCACCAATCTATGTACGATATCAACACTCAAATATTCCAGCCTTAAATGCCACAGTCTAGCCTAATCAAAAGAAGTCATTAGCTCTCCACCTGTTACCATGCTCCCAATTAAATAGTACAAATTATTCTTCCTAACGCCCTTCATCACAATCATGGACCCTACTGTGATCTTCAGAGATGCATCCTCTAAGATCACTCTATAGCGTGCTGCCTCCAAAGCTCCAAGTGAAATGGTATTCTTCGATAACTGCGGAACGAACCTCACTCCTCCAACTCCCTAATCACCTTGTCACATATCCTGATCCGAATTGTACTAATACCACCAATAGAGCATTTATGATCATTACCATGAGTACGACATCCCCTCTTTCTAACTTCTCAAAGATGTAGAACCAATCCCTCCTAGGGTAAATGTGGTATGAAGCACCCGAATCTAACATCCACTCCGTAGAGTCGGCAACACAAACCGACGTTAATGTAGGGCTCGAGTAGCCTGAAGAATCTGAATCTGAATTGCCGCCACTAGCCTTGACAACATTCACCTTTGAAGCTTGTATATCTTTCCCCTTATTTTTCTCAACTCAATCTATCAACTTGGGCATTCAGACTTCCAATATCCATCTTCTTTGTAAAAAACACACTGATTCCTACCAACTGTAGTATGTTCCTCTAGACTGTGACCTCCTACTTCGGTTTGGATTCTTTCCTCTTGTGACCAATGCCTCCACTACTATATCAATTGAAGTCTCCTTATCTTTCTTCCTAAGCACAAGAGCAGCGGTAACCTAACTATATGAAAGATATGTTTTCCCATTAATAAAAGTAAGAACAAAGGTCTCAAATTTATCGTCAGGCAAGGAACTCAATAATAACAACACATTATCCTTATCTTCAATCATAACATCCACATTTACCAAATCTGTAAGAAGCTTCGTGTAGTGGTTCATGTGATTACTAATCGAGATTCCCTTCTTCAATTACAAATGATAAAGTCTCATGTTCAAATGCAAGTGATTCTCAATATTCTTTGTCAAATACTTGATCGAAATTGGGTTCAAATCTCGTCTTCGATGAAGGTCAAACCTCAATAATTTATCTTTGGATGTAAAATCACCGTGATGATGAGATTCAATTTTTCATTGTTGGGTTCGTCCATTCAAACCAAAGAAAAGGAGAAAACACATGTTCTTTATTTCTGGTCCTCCTTTTTTTAATAGTGGATTGGTGAGAACATGAGTTTTCTTTCTTTTTTTAGGATGAACCAAACAAGTTACTCACTATTCCAAAAACCCATAAAAAACTTGCTAAAAAGGGGTGTCCTATAATTACAGAAAACTAACCAAACAGACCCTGAAAGAAAAAGAAAGATTAGAACTATCCAAATCACATGTCAACTAGAAAAAAAGGTATATAAACGAATTCTTAAAAGATGAATGCTTTAGATCTTCAACTGCAACGCTCAATATAACAAAAGTGTTTGGGTGGAAAGTTGATGTTTTCATTGTGTAACTCATTACAGCTTTAGTTGTTACAATAAGTTTAAAAATTTGATCTTTTTATAAGATCTCCCTACACAATAAAATAAAAAAAAATTATAACTCTTCTCAAACAAACGCAACAAACGTTTATCGTCCGTTGCTTGCATGAGATCTTTGCCTGTGCCAGAGACGTTAATATCCATGGACTACCAAGCGATCAGATCAATACGGAGTTTTGTTGATTCGCGAAGGAATCAAGAAACCAAAGTAATTATCTCAGTAACAGCGAGATAACCACTCTTCTCCAGATCGTAGCTAGGTACGATATCAAGGGAAGGAATCGGGCTATGGATCTGACGAACTCCTTTTCCTTATGTTGAAGAACTCGATCCGATCTCCTCCTCCTCTCTGAAATTCATGCTCCTCAGTCTCAAATTCAGTATGGTTTCGCCAAGGCTCGAGAATTCTAGATCTGTACAAATGAAGGTCCTAGGGCTGTATTTATAGGCTTCAGGACCTTCGTTTTCGGATAAGAACGATCAATTCACTCTTATCTTCAGTTATAACTACTTTATCAGGTTCTTAGATAATATTAGATCAGTTGGAACAAACCCAGGTGGTTAACGGGTGAAAACAGCTCAAAACTGCGTAAAACGACTTTTTAGGCCTGTGGACACTCGTAGTGTCTCCACCAAGGCCTGGGGCATTGTTTTGTGCGTCCCATCCATTTTCACCGTATCTTTGTTGTCCGAACTCGGAATTGCACGATTTAAAGTACAACGGAAGGCTGACGAGGAGATCTACAAGATCTCATGGTTGAATCACATATGGAGTGAATGGGACACGAGGAGCGCTTCACCTTTCATGAGCAAAACGTAACTCCTGATTGGATTGTATCTTTGTTCTTCTGCTATTACATTACTTCATACGATTCGTAGACTCACTTTATGCACATGTCGACATCAGATAAATCTCTTTGACTCGGATAATGATGTTCATCATCTTCTCTCTATTTTTATCTATGTGCGGGGACCCATAGATAATTTTTGACGCCTACAAATACCCCCTCCAAAGTATTTTAGTCTCGTTTCTTTTATAGAAGAGCCTGAAATACTTTGGATATGCTGTTTGGTGTGAAAGTTGACATATTCATTGAGGTATTCATTATAACTTCAGTCGTTACAATGAAAGCAAAAAGATAATCTTTTTATAAGACTCTTACACAATAAAAACGAAAAAAATCACAACCCTAGTAAAAACAAACGCAACGGACGTTTATCTCCCGCTACTTGCGTGGAATCTTTGCTTGTGTCGTGGTTTATCCGTGGACCACCGAACGATCAAATCAATCTAAAGTTTTATTAATTCGTGAAGGAATCAAGAAATCAAAGTAATTATCTCGATAATAGCGAGATAACCACTTTTCTCGAGATCACCGCAACGGGGCAATCTCAAGAAAAAGAACCAGGAATTATAGATCTAACGAACTCTTCTTCTTTATGCTAAAGAACTTGATCTGATCTTCTCCTCTCTTCTGAAATTCATGCTCCTTAAGTCTTCAATTTAGCAGGGCTTCGCCGACGTTCGAGAATTCCAGATATGTGCAAATTAAGGCCCTAGGGCTGTATTTATAGGCTTTGGGACCTCCATTTTCGAATAAGAACACCCGATTCACTCTTATCCTCAGTTATAACCACATTATCATGTTCTTAGATGATATTAGATCAGTTAAAACAAATTCAGGTGGTTAACGGTCGAAAAACGGCTCAAAACTGCACAAAACTACTTTTTGGGGTCTAAGACACTGTAGGCATCAAAAATTACATATAGGTCCCTGTAGGCTGTCTAAAAATCACATTAAGGGGGTAGTTACCACCCTTAATCCCTTATAAATACGAGAAACTCAATTGAGTTAAGGATCGAATTTTGTCTCATCAACAGAGGGAGGTTCGGTCAAGGGCTGACTTTTTGGATCTGGGAGCAGAGGGTATTCGGGCATCCTTTCGGCGAGCTCTTTCAGATCTGAGACTTGGCAGCAAAAGGGGAATCCTTGGAGCATATCGGGAGCTTGGGAGATCTGCAACAAAAGCTTTTATCTTTGGCTTATTAACCAAACTTTCGATTTAAATCAACTCTTTCATAGAGTTTCAAACTCGATCTGAGTTATCAACTCGTCCAGAGTTTCAAACTTGCTCTGCAAGTTCTTCTAAACTTGGTCAGAGTTTCAAACTTGCCACGCAAGTCCTCCACAACGTCAAATCATGAGGAGAAGACCATGTTCCAGTGAATCAAGACGTTCGGATCGTCAATGTAGAGCAAACTCAACGCGAGCATTCGAGTGAGGCATTCCATCGCCACCGTGAAGAACCCAGAATTAAACAAAAGGAAGAATCAAATTCATTCTCCTCTATTTTGTAATCGGAATCCAAATTGTAATTAATTTTGAGAGAATACAAGTCATTTTTCTTTCATCGTCTTTTTACTATAAATTTTCCACCAAACAAAAGATGGTGACTCCGCTGGGGACGAGCTTCTCTGACGAAGAAGTGGTGGCGTAATCCGATGTTTATCTCACTGGAACAATCATCGAAACTCTCGTGGTCGAGTTCGATCAAGCAAGGTATGAGGAGTTACTCTCCCTCGGATCCCTTAGCCCCAAGGCTATGCGCAAGATCCGTAAAGTCTTCAAGGAGACTAAAGCTCCAATTGTTGCTCCTATGCCGAAGGAAGCCCTCTCCTTTAGCCGAGATTTCTCGAGCAGCCCCTCCTCCGAAGGAGTGGGCTCAGTTTATGCCAAACGCACCCCTCAGGTTGTGCAATCAAAACGCAGCCTTCAGAGATGCGTTTTAACATCAAAACACAGACCTCAAAATTGCGTTGATCTGGCAGAACGTAACTCTCAAGAGTGCGTCCCAAAATCAAAATGCAGCCTTCAGGGCCGTGTTCCACAAACTGAACGCAATTCTCAGGAGTGCATTTCAGAACCAAAACGCAACTCTCAAGAGTGCGTTCAAGATCCAAAACGCAGACTTACGAACTGCGTTAACCAACAAAAACACAATCAGCAAAGATGCGTTTCATCAACAAAACACAGACTTTGGTCTAGCGTTGGTAAAATAGAACACGACCCTCGTGTTCCTTCTTCAGAACACGATGTGATTCGTCGTGTTCAAAAAGATCAACGTGGATTCAAGATCCATGTTAAACGAGAACCAGTCCCGCCTACTGAGAGGCAGGGGTTCCATCTCTAACCTCACATTCTGTGAGAAAATCTCCCCAGGTACCTGACTTAAGGGAGTCACTTTCAAGAGAAAGACCGATACGACAAGTCATTCGTTCATTCCAATGTGAACGAATGATTCCTACGGTCCTCTCGGGATGCCAATGCCGCTCATATGCGGTCATACCATTGGTGTTCAACCAATTTACAAACGTTGCTTTGCCCAACCGACAACGACGTTCTCGCAGGAAGAAGTCTCCAGAGACCGAATATCCTGGGATCACTATCAATGTGATCGGCAAAGGGAAAGACTCAGGTCCTAGTTCCGATGACTCTGAGACAAGTCATTCATCGACCGTCAGAGAAATCGCTAACGAGTTTGAAGGAGTCTACCAACGCACTCGAATGCGAACAGGAGCCATTCCCTCTGTCAACTATCGAAGGTTAGCTAGAGAAACCAATTCCGATGATGAACACTCAGCCATTGCAGAGTCCCAATCATCGAGCTCTTTTGTTGAACATGAGAGCTCCGCTTATATGACGGGAAATCGTGAAGATCTCATGAAGAGACTTGTGAGCAGGAGGCCATGCTCAAATCTCAGCAGGAGGCGATCAATGAACTCATGGTCCTATTGACTCAAATCGTCGTAGACAAGGCTAAATCTCAGGAGACAGATTCGCCACCCAGGCAAAAATCTTCCCAGAGAGGAAAAACGTCTTCATCCCGACTTCACACGAGTAAAGGGAAGGAAAAATTGGTTGATGGTGCTGCTTCTGATCAAGAAGCCTACAACCTGGAATCTTTCTCTGATGAAGGAAGAGAGACTGAGAACGAGCAGAATCTCCAATCTGCCAAAATGGAAGAATTGGAAGCCCGCCTCAATACCATTGCTAATAGAAGTGAGCTCCAAGACGAGGGAGTTGTCAGGCCCTATCCTGCCGAATGGGATGCAGCCCCTTATCCTCTAAAGTTCGAAGTCCCGACGCTACAAACTTTTGACGGCACGGGATCACCAAATCAACATATCTATCATTTTAAGTCACAGACTGGAAATGTGATATCAAACGATGCCATACTGGTTCGATTGTTCATTGGCACCCTCAAGGGAGTTGCCTTTGAATGGTTCAGGAAACTGCCTGCCGGATGTATCCGAAAGTGGGCGGATCTAGAGAGACTTTTCCTATTAAGATTCTTTGAAGAGGATACAGAAGTCTCCATCCATACCCTTCTCGCCACTAAGCAGAAGAAGAGGGATTCCGTCAAAGCCTTTGTCAAGAGGTTTCGAAATGTGGCTCTACGATGTCCGACAGGTATGACATAGTCTACCCTAGTGGAGACCTATCGACACAATTTGTAAACCGACCTCCTAGCCCAAATATTGCAGAATGTCGTTCCTGGAGACAACTAATCTCTCAAGGTGAACAGGCTCAAAAGATTATTGCCAGGATCAAAGCTAAAGAACAAAGTAGGCAGGATCAGCCTGAGCAATCCAACCAAGCCTAATCTTCTCAGTCAGATAGGGAAGATTCTATGGCCACTGAAGCCAATCCTCTTCAGTAGAATGGCAGGTCCAAAAACTATCATGTTAACAATTACCTCTGATAGTCAAACTCGTTAGATAATGGCTCACTAGGCGATGTGTCATGTCTACCTTCCCCCCTTCATTTGTTCAAGACTGGGGGTTGGTTCATTTGTAGTTCATTGGATTATGAATAATAAATTTTTTGAGTTGTCATGTTCAATAAAATACCTCTGTCAACCACGAAACCCACTAAAACTATCACGTTAACAGTTACCTCTGATAGTCAAACTCATCAGATAATGGCCTACCAAGTGATGTGCCTCTATTCTCACTTTATGGATAGTGCCTCACAAGATGATGTGCCCTGTCTACCTATTTTTATTCTCCTGATAAGTCTTAATCAAGATTGGGGGTTGGTTACTTGGAATCCATTGGATTAAGAGTAACGAATCTTTCACATTGTCAAGTTAACATTACACTTCTGACGATCATCACCCCCACAGAGTATGAATGCAACTCGCATCACTCCTAATTTGTCACGTTAACATCACACCTCTGACAATAATCAACTTATCAATCCTTACCAATAGGATGATAGGTCCCTAAAATTACTCAAATCGTAATCTTCCCCAGCGAGACGCTAATTCCCAAAATCTTGTGCAAGTCACAAGTACACATTCTCTTGTCATGTTAACATCACACCTCTGACAAAATCCACTTATCAATCCTCGTCAATAGGATGATAGGCCCACAAAGTTGCTCCGGTCACAATAAATTCCTGTCATGTTAACACCATACCTTTGACAACCCACTCATTAATCCTCGTCAATAGGATGATAAGTCCACAAAGTTGCTCCGATCGCAACAAATTCCCGTCAAGTTAACATTACACCTCCGACGATAAAATTAACTTATCGACTCTCTTCAATAGAGCGATAGGTCCACAAATTCCTGTCAAGTTAATATCACACCTATGACAAAATCTACGTGTCAATCCTCTTCAATAGGATGATAAGTCCACAAAGTTGCTCCGATCACAACAAATTCCCGACAAGTTAACATCACACCTCTGACGACAAAATTAACTTATCGACTCTCTTCAATAGAGCGATAGGTCCATAAAATACTGTTAGGTAAACATCACACCTCTAACAGTCAAACCCCCAATGAAATTGTTAATCCTTTTTCAACAAGAATAGCAAGTTTTCATTATAAAACCCCCAGCGAATTAAAGATTTTCTGGAATTATCCTAGTGATAGTGAAGAAAATTTCTGAATTTCACTCTAAGTGAAAATTCATGCAAAGCTAACATTACACCTCTGGCGCTTTCAATTTTCTTTCAGTGTTTCGAATAACACCAGAAGAAACAGTGATAAAGTCTACGTACTTAATATCGTAGCCAGTGATTATCATTAAATTAATAATCTCTGAATCCATACCTTGCATGTATGGGGAATTTTATCCCGAATCCTAAGAAGGGATAAGTCAACGCCTAATACGCGTTGCCGGTCAGTCTTTTACCGTAAAAAGAATAAAAACCTACGTATTCAACATCGTGGTAGGTTGTTATCAATAACACCGAAATCCATGCCTCACACGCATGGGGAACTTTATCTCGATCCCTAATTAGAGATAAGTCTGCATCTAACACATGCTGTCGAGTAGACTATTCCCGCAATAATGGCAAAGCCCACGTATTCAACATCGTGGTAGGTTGTTATTAATAACGCTAAAATCCATGCCTCACACGTATGGGGGACTTTATCTCGATCACTAATTAGAGATAAGCCTACGCTTAACACACGTTGCTGGTTAGTCTTTTTCCGTGAAAATGACAAAGTCTATGTATTCAAAATCATAGCATCAAGTCTAAGAGGGTTCATTCTCTTAGCACAACGTTACATGTGAAACGGGTTCAAATAATTCACATGCTAGCCCGACTCAAACGGTAGTCGGTAAAGGCTTATCAAATCCGTTGATGGCTGAGGGTTTGCCAAAAATCCTATGCATGTTCGTAGATCCATTAGCTTAATGGATGTGAGCCGAGACTTGAAACAGATGAACTAAAGGCAAGTTTCAAAGACTTGGTTAATAATGCACGGAAGTTACTTCCATGTCTTAAGTCAAAATGCTGAGGTCAGACCTGCGATGCAAAATCCAAACGCCGAGGTCACATCCGTGTTCCAAATTCAACATGCAAGGGTGAGACCCGCGTCTCAAGTTCAAAATGCAAAGTCCACCCCCACATTCCAGAAGTAGGATTATGGCGCATACCTTCACACAGGTCCTGCATGGCAAATCTCATCAACCAAGATGCATTCGAAGTGAGTGCAGAGAACGACTCCTTTACGACAAAGGATCAACAGCTCCGAGACCAGAGTTGAGATCCAAAGTATTCCGAAAATTCGTCCCAGTCAACCGCGAACTTTCGAAAACTTTGGAGGGGGTTTTGTAGGCTATCTAAAAATCACAATAGATAGTTGATCTCCCATCAAACACCGATGATGGAAGTTACAATCTGACGACTTCGAGAAGGTTACAATCTGACGACCTTCGTAACAACTGATGAAAGCTCTAATCAACAGCCTTCACAATCAACATCGGGAGTTACAATCTGACGACTCTTATATTTTCAAGGAGCCAAGACGAAGGCTTTGCAACGCTCTAGCAAAAAAGACTACAAATTGACGGTCTCTTCATATTAAAATGCAGATATCTCTCAAACCGTAAAGAATTTGGAAAAATTGACAGAGCAAACTGAACCCTATGGGGTTGGTTTGGTCGGCTCCGTCTCATCAAGATAGCCGATTTTCATATATAATTCGTCCAATTCTGACTTACGGTTTGAAAGTTATGACCTGTTCTTCGCAGCAAGTTATGTTCTAAAATCCGTCTGCAAGACTAGACTTCGTCAGAACATCGGACTTAGCCTAAAGCTCGCCGAGCCCACCTAAGGCTCGCCTCTACATCCAAAACTCAAAACGCAGAGGTCGTGGCTACGTTCCAAACTCGAAACGCAGAGGTCGTGGCTGTGTTCCAAACTCAAAACGCAGAGGTCGTGGCTGCGTTCCAAACTCGAAACGCAGAGGTCGTGGCTGCGTTCCAAACTCGAAACGCAAAGGTCGTGGCTATATTCCGGAGTCAAAACACAGAGTTCATCTCTATGTTCCAACTCTGCATCTCAGGTCTAAAACGCAGAGTTCATCTCTGTGTTCCAACTCTGCGTCTCAGGTTCGAAACGCAGAATTCATCTCTGCGTCCCAACTCTGCGTCTCAGATGCTAAAAATGCAGAATTCATCTCAGCGTCCCAACTCTGCGTCTCAGATGCCAAAAACGCAGAATTCATCTCTGCATCCCAACTCTGCATTTCAAATTTACAACACAGCGCGACCTGTGCGTTCAGCCACCAAAATAGGCCCAACTCTGCATTTTTAGTCTAAAAACGCAGAGTTCGGGCCATGAACGCTATTTTTCAGCGTTTGATTCATTCAAACACGAACTAAACAGTTCCAGGAACCGTTTTTTCCCCATGATTTAAGGGATTTCCGCCCCACTTAGGAGCGGATTAAGGGGGCAGTTACCACCCTTAATCCCTTATAAATACGAGAAACTCAATTGAGTTAAGGATCAGATTTTGTCTCATCAACAGAGGGAGGTTCGGCCAAGGGCTGACTTTTTGGATCTGGGAGCAGAGGGTATTCGGGCATCCTTTCGGTGAGCTCTTTCAGATCTGAGACTTGGCAGCAAAAGGGAAATCCTTGGAGCATTTTGGGAGCTTGGGAGATCTGCAACAAAAGCTTTTATCTTTGGCTTATTAACTGAACTTTCGGTTTAAATCAACTCTTTCATAGAGTTTCAAACTCGATCTGAGTTATCAACTCGTCCAGAGTTTCAAACTTGCTCTGCAAGTTCTTCTAAACTCGATCAGAGTTTCAAACTTGCTATGCAAGTCCTCCACAACGTCAAATCGTGAGGAGAAGACCACGTTCCAGTGAATCAAGACGTTCGGATCGTCAACGGAGAGCAAACTCGACGCGAGCATTCCAGGGAGACACTCCATCACCACCGTGAAGAACCCAGAATTAAACAAAGGGGAGAATCAAATTCATTCTCCTCTCTTTTGTAATCGGAATCCAAATTGTAATTGATTTTGAGAGAATACAACACATTTTTCTTTCATCGTCTTTTTACTATAAATTTTCCACCAAACAGTCCCCGAATATAGCTCGACACAAAGATAAGGTGATGAACGTCATTATCCAAGTCGAAGAGGATTATCCGACGTTGATAAGCGCATGAAGCGAATCGGTGAACTGTTGATGACACAACAACGAACCACCACAATGGCAAACACCAAGTGGCCTGCGCGCACGTCAGTCAACATGCGCACGACGATCAGCTCACACGCGTCAATCAACTCAAAGCATCCAAACACATCCAACAGTCAGCTCGCACACATCAATCAGTTCACACGTGTCGGTCAACACGCGCGCATCAATAATCTCATGCACATTGGTCAACATGCGCACATCACTCAGCTCGTGCACGTCAGTCAGCTTGCGCACGTCGGTCAACACGCGCATGTCAGTCAAGCGATCTGCACGAGCGTATAAGTTAACGAAATGACGAAATACGTACAAATGATGAGTGCAAGTCAACAAGATGACCAAATACACAAAACGGTAGAAAATACAAGTCCCGAAAAATCGGAAAACACCAAAGAACTCAGCAAAACGCCAAACCCCCACGTCCCCGTGGGTCGGACCATGCCGACTCGCGTTCGCGCAGGTCAGCCACGTCAAACCCGTGTGAGCGTGGGTCGTCCAAATCTAACCCGCGCCCGCACGGGTTAGACCGAGCCGACCCACGCCCCCCATGGGTCAGTGGGGTGTTTCACACAGGTTTGACCCAAAAACGCGTTTTTAGTGGTTTCGACGAGTTTTTACGAGATCTTTTTAGTTCTAGAGGTTCTTAACTGCCTAAATCCTATCTCTAAACATGGTTAATCAGTTATAACTGAAGATAAGGAGGAATCAATCATTCTTATCCTAAAATCCCTCAACTGAAGCCTATAAATACAGGCCTAGGGGTTCATTTCACAGGGGGGACGTCAAGAGGGCGAAACGCTACCGGATTGGAGAGTAAAGCCACGAATTTACAGCAAGAATTAGCAGATCTTAGCTAGTTCCTGTGTATAAAGAGTGGAGTTCGAGAGATCCGAGACCCGTCCCCTATTCCTCCGGATTTAAGCTTAGTCTTAATCTCGAGAAGAGCCATAATCTCGCTAGGTCGAGATTATCGCTACAGCGAATACTTCCTTCGTGAAGTAGGAGCTTTGATTATTAATCTGTCAACCGGATCTGATCTGTGATGGTCCACGGATATCAACGTCCCCGGCACAAGCAAAGATCCCGCACAAGCAGAAGACCGATAAACGATCTCTCTGCGTTTGTTTGATAAAGTTGTAAATTTTTTTATTTTCATTATGTAAGAAGATCTTATAAAAAGATCAACTTTTTATTTTATTCGAGTTTATTGTAATGGACAAAGTTGTAATAGATTCGATAGCAATAAAAATAATAACTTTTGATGAAAACAAGCTGGTGACCATAGTGGGGGGCCAACAGCTTCACTGCCGAAGCTGTCGTGTTGTAACCTTGGATTCAGATCTCGGTTAAAGAAGATGTCGAGTACGAGTTTGACCAAAAGAAGTTTGAGGAGTATCTATCATCTTCCTCCTCCAGATCCTCCTCTATTCGTAAGCGCAGGAAGATCAACGCCCCCGATGCTGCTGTAGCTGCACCTCGCAACACCCTCCGACCTCCAATGAAGTCGGAGTTACAGATCTGAACTCCTTCTCAATCAAGGAGTTGAGTACTGAAGGCGTGCCAATCCTATTGAAGAGGGTACGTCAAAGGCAATGCCAACGACTCGCGCGCAAATTTGCTAAAGCTTTGGAGCCAGTTGACGGGATTCACTACGAAGTGGATCTAAAGTCCAGAAGGCGCCAAACCGCCACAACAGCGAGTGAGCAAATTCTCCTCCTCCAGATCATTAACAAGTGAATGGATCCAAGTCAAAAGGATCCGTTCAACTCTTGAGGAGCGAATCCAGAGGCTCCGCGCACTGTTTGCGCACGCGCGAATTCTTATGCAAAAGGCACAAAAGATGCAGAAGGACATAGCCAAGAAACAATTAAGACTGCATCAGACTTGGAGGCCAAAGTCTAAGACGATGGCCGAAAAGATCAAAAACGCCGGACACTCAGATCTGACCCTCCAGCCCGCGGGACACTCAGATTTGACCCTCCAACCCGCGGGTCACTTAAGTCTGACCCGCGCTAGGACAAAGGCAAAAGACGTTCTACACGTGTTTCTCCTATTCCATCGAGTTCCGTACCTCCGGTGGAGCCCCGCGGTAGCGTGGATTTTTCCCGTTTCAAGATGAGGATAGCGGATCGCCTAAGTCCTTTGCACGAGGATCGAGGAAAAGTTCCAATCAAAGAATGCTTAAGTCCGGTGACTGAACCCCGAGCAACGACTCGAGCTGGGGGTCGCACACGAAAAGCTCCTGTAACTGACCACCTCGAACCGTGAGTCATACTCCAAGAGCTCATCAAGAGTTCATGCTTACAAATGCGTGGCTCTAAACATGTGACTCTTGAGAACACCATCAAGGCAACAAGTCCTCAAAAGGAAATGTGTTCATCAGACGATGACGTTATACTTGAGAAGTCGTGCCAACATGCAATAGATTGCTCCGGTTATCATACCGATGAGTTGTATTATCGGGCTGAGGGTACCAATAAGTCTCAAAAGAGAAGTACCCAGGAGACGGACTCTTACTGTTCGTGTATCAAGTTTATCAGGGCAATATTATTAGCATGTAGCTGCCCCAAGACCGCTCCGCAGAGGGTCTTGGTACTCGATATCCAATGGAATGACTAAGCCCAAGCCAAAGTGTTTCCATAAGAAACGGTCGGTCATTCAAGGGGACGAATTTTCGATAGTTACTGTAAATATGGTTGATAAGGGAAAGTCGGCTCAACCTTCTAGCTCTGACCGGCTTATATCGCATCGTCTAACCCGGTTGTGATCGGGAACCATTAGAAAAATGGATTATCAGAGAATACAAAGGAGATTATCCTCGGATGATTAAGCATCATATGTTAATTCTACAGTCACTTCGGACAATACAGTATCCAGCCTAGGATAATCCCATGAGACGGTCATGATCAACGCTGAACAAATGACTAAAATCATTGAGGATGTTTTACCTAAGCAAAAAGAGAACTTCAAGTTCGAATTAGAAATGTCCATGATGCAGATGAGGGAGATACATGACCAACAGATTCAGACTCTGTCCAATCAATTTGGTGAATCCAGCCGTCGTAACACTGCTAACCAAGCAGGTAATGATTCATATGTGGATGAACACATCAATGCAGATGACCCTCCCGTTGACCAAAACGCTGGGGTGGCCCTACGAAAACAACGACGCCGGGGGTGGTCCTACTGAAGATGACAACACTGGGGGTAGCCCTGTTATTCCTCTTAAGAATCATCCAAAGCCTGATACGAGTGAGGATAAGAAAATGAAAGAACTCGAGAGCAAAATCAACGCTCTAATGTGTGCTCGAGAGGTCAAAAGGACCGGTATTCCGTGTCCTTACCCAAGGGAGTGGGATTCAATCTTATACCCGACGAAGTTCAACTTGATCAACTTCACACCATTTGATGGGAAGGGCTCGCCCACTCAGCACCTGATTTACTTCAAGTCTCACTTGGGCGTGATTTCTGAGAATGAATCCCTGATGGTTCAGTCATTCATTGGCACCCTTCGCGGGTCCGCCGTCAATTGGTACCGTCGTCTTAAGACTGGAAGCATCAACAGCTGGGATGACGTAGAGAACCAATTCCTCACCCACTTCTTTGATGATGATGCAGAGATAACAATTAGAATGCTCTTCGATAAGAAACAAGAAGACGACAAGGCAGTCGACGACTTCATCAAACGCTTTCGGAATAAGGCGATGAACTGCTGAGATTCGATCACGGAGGACTTCATCCTCCAAACCTGTCACAACAACCTCTCTTTGGACGTGTTGAAAGTTATAGGAGTAGTACCCTCTAACACCTGGAAAGAGTTGAAGACACGTGGAGAATGAGCCGAGCGCTTCCTCAGAAGGAAGAAGGCCGAGAGAAGCCAACCGACGGCTAATCCTCCGAACTCGAACTTTACCTCCCGTGATAAGGGAAAAGCACCCTGCAGCAGTTGTTGATGTTAATCTAACGTCACAACAGCAATCCCAAAGATAGCAAAAAACTTTAGATCCAAGACTTTAAAAAGAGTACTCATTCAAGGACGAAGACGTTCCAGCTATTTTTGAGTCCCTCCTTGAAAATAACAAGATCAAGCTACCACCTATCGCAGATCAGAAGGAAGCTGACAATACTACGGATCCGAAGTACTGTGTGTACCACAGGAAGATCCTTCATCCTACCAAGGCTTGCTTCACTCTCAAGAATAGCATCCAAACTTTGGTTGAAGCCGGCGTCGTAATGCTCAATTAAGTCGAATGAAAACTCCGACAAGTATAAGAGTATAAACTGCTCATTCTCAGACTCCGAAGAGTATACGAGTATAAACTGCTTCTCAATACTCCAATAGGTACATGAGTCTAAACTGTTTCCTACTTTTGACGGGAAGTTCCTAGAGAATTTTTATACGTAATATTCTTAAGGATGACCCGGTCATGTAACTGAGTACAATGTCAGACCCAGTTCCGCAAAGGAAGCTAGGGGTGGATGATTCATGTAACGGGAAGTTCCCAAAAGAATACTACATATAATTTTCTTAGGGATAACCCGATCATTACGAACAAAGTGATAAACACTAAACCCCCACTGTGATTTCCGAACACACTTTTACTTAGACGAGATTCGATCACTTCATTGGATCAATCTTCCCTCATAAAACTCCCATTGGTGTTTGACGACTCATGGTCTTCTACCACAAAATTCCCAACCGATCAGACTAATTGACGGTGGGACCACCCAAATTCTTTTCGGTTGAATCCACTCAAACTTCTATGCGTTTGTGCACTCAACATTCCTATTATTAAATTCCAGACATAGTACTTGGAATTTTAACATCTTGATCATTGACGACTGTCAAACCCCTCCGTGTTAAGTACTTATCACTTAACACTAGGAATCCCCTTTGAGTGATTTGTACGAATCAATACTCTCACTGTAATTTGTACCCCCACTCTCACTGTTCACTTGGTCAAACCTTCCTACAGTTAGGACCACGGTCAAAATTCCCTCTCGATTTCTTCAATGAATGAGAGGTCCAAAAATCGAGTGATCAAACCTATAAAAGTTAGGGTTATCTTATACTCACACTTTCATTCGGTCAAACCTTCCTACAGTTAGGACCACAACCAAAATCTCCTCTCGATTCCTTCCATGAACGAGAGGTCCACTTTCAAATTGAGTGATCAAATATTCCTACAGTCAGGATCACCTCAAACTTCTGCTTTGTCAAATCTTCCTACAGTAAGGACCAAAACCACAATTCACTCTCGACAAATGAGAAATTCATCTTTAGTTCGATAATCAAACCTTCCGATAATTAGGATTATCCAAATCTTTTCGATTCCGGAGTGGAGATCCTACTCTTAGTTTCACCTGCCCAGGTTCTCAAAGTGGAGATCCCACTTTGAGTCTCATTTGCAACTGGAGATAGAATATAAAATTCTTTCTCTTCAGCTTTGGGAGATATGATATAAAATTCTTCCTCTCCCGCATCGGGTTTGTCTTTTCCCCAAGAGAAGACACCACTTTTCAACTCCTAAAATCTGTACCTTACACACATGGAGAAGTATATCCCGAGGCCTAAGTAGAGATAAGTCAATGCCTAACACGCCTTACGGGTTAGTTCTTAACCGTAAAAGGAACAAAAGCCCACATATTCGATATTGTGGCATGCCGTTATTAATAACGCCAAAATTTGCGCTTTACACGCATTGGGTATTTTATCTCGACTCCTAAATAGAGATAAGCCAGCGCCTAACACGCGTTGCCGGTTTAGTCTTTTACCGATTGAAGAAGACACCAGAATACCAATCTGGGGTATTTTATCCCGAAGCCAAAGTAAGGATAAGTCAGCGTTTAACCCGCATTGCTAGGTGGTTCGTTCCCATGAAAATGACCGAGTCTATGTATTCGAGATGATATCCCGAATCCTGAGTAGGGATAAGTCAACGCCTAACACGTGTTGTCGGTTTATTCTTTCACCGATTGAAGAAGACACTAGAATCCGAGTCTGGGGACTTTTTCTAAATCCTAAGTAAGGATGATTCAGCATCTAACACGTGTTACTGGATAGTCTAATCCCGTAAGAAAGACGAAGTCTACGTATTCGATATCATAGCACTAAAAGAGTTGACTCTCTTAGCACAACGTCACATGCGGAATGGACTTAAACAATTCGCATGCAAGCCTGATTCAAATGATAATCGGTAAAGGCATGTCAAATCCATTGATAGCTGAGGATTTGCCAAAAATCCTAAGTTTATGTCTAACACACGTCACCGGGTAGTCTATTCCCGTGAAAAAGACGAAGTCTACGTATTCAATATCGCAGTACTAAAAAAGTTAACTCTTTTAGCATAACGTTACGTGCAGAATGGATTTAAACAATCCGCATGCTAGCCCGACTCAAACGATAGTCGGTAAAGGCTAATCAAACCCATTGATGGCTGAGGATTTGCCAAAAATCCTATAAATGTGAGAGTCATTGACGCACCGGCCCCATTAGTTGGTCTCGTGACTTGAGCATCCAATGACTTCGGGATAAGATTCATATCTGCAGATGAATCAGCTTTAATAGTTGGTCCTGTAGCCCTAACATTTGGGACTGTTACGCTCCAACGCCTTAAGAGCTTAAACTGTGTAGACTCTAGCAAACGTACGAGTATAAACTGTGTTAACATCGGTCAATGCGTTATAACTAAAGTCAATGCTGGACAACGCGTTACAGTAAAGGTCGATGCTAGTCGACACATCGATCATTTCACCAAAATAAGGCAAAGGATGATTCCAGGGAGTTCAATCGCATTCAGATATGAATTTCTAACAAAGATGATCAGTTCAAAGTTAACTCAACGACAAGAGCTAAATTCGAAAACTTACGCATCACTTCAATCCAAGATTTCGACAACGGCCAGATGATAAATGCAGCACCGGAAGAACTTCATCTATTCGACAAAACACTGAATAGACTAAAGACTGAAGGAGTCAAGGATTGAAGCAGTTCACAGGTCTCTCTATGAGATTGAGGAAAGGGCCTATCTTATCCAAAGCATTCCAGACTCCCCTATTAAAGAACGAGTCTAAAATTCTTGGAGGGGGTATCTATAGGCGTCAAAAATTACCTATAGGTCCCCGGATACAACTCAAGATAAAGAGAAGGCGATGAACGTCATTATCCAAGTCGAAGAGGATTATCCGACACCGATAAGTGCATGAAGCAAATCGGTGAACCGTTGATGACACGATAACAAACCACCACAACGGCAAACGCCAAGTGGCCCGCGCGCACGTCAGTCAACTCGCACACGACGATTAGCTCACACACGTCAATCAACTCAAAGCGTCCAAACGCGTCCAACAGTCAGCTCGCACGTGTTAATCAGTTCGCGTGTGTCGGTCAACACGCACGCGTCAATAATCTCATGCGCGTTGGTTAACATGTGCACGTCACTCAGCTTGTGCACGTCAATCAGCTTGCGCACGTCGGTCAACATGCGCACGTCAGTCAAGCGATCCGCACGAGGAAGCGTATAAGTTAACCAAATGACGAAATATGCACAAACGATGCGTACAAGTCAACAAGAAGACCAAATACGCAAAATGGTGGAGAATACAAGTCCTAAAAAACCGAAAAACACCAAAGAACTCAGCAAAACACCAAACCCCCACGTCTGTGCGGGTCGGACTGCGCCGACCCGCGTCTACGCAGGTCGGCCACGTCTGACTCGCGGGAGCGCGGGTCGGTCAAGTCTGACCCGCACCTGCGTGGGTCGGACCGAGCTGACCTGCGCCCCCCGCGGGTCAGCAGGGTGTTTCGCACAGGTTTGACCCGAAAACACGTTTTTAGTGGTTTCGATGGGTTTTTATGAGATCTTTTTAGTTCCAGAGGTTCCTAACTACCTAAATCCTATCTCTAAACATGGTTAATCAGTTATTAACTGAAGATAAGGAGGAATCCATCATTCTTATCCTAAACCCCCCAACCAAAGCCTATAAATACAGTCCTAGGAGTTCATTTCATAGGGGGGACATCAAAGGGGCGAAACGTTGCCGGATTGGAGAGTGGAGCCATGAATTTACAGCAAGGGTTAGCAGATCTTAGCGAGTTCCTATGCATAAAGAGTGGAGTTCGAGAGATCCAAAACCCGTCCCCTATTCCTTCGGATTTAAGCTTAGTCTTAATCTCGAGAAGAGCCGTAATCTCGCTTGGTCGAGATTATCGTTGCAGCAAATACTTCCTTCGTGAAATAGGAGCTTTGATTATCAATCTGTCAACCAGATATGATCCGTGGCGGTCCACGGATATCAACGTCCCCGGTACAAGCAAAGATCCCACACAAGCAGAAGACCGATAAACGATCTCTCTGCATTTGTTTGATAAAGTTGTAAATTTTTTTATTTTGATTGTGTAAGGAGATCTTGTAAAAAGATTAACTTTTTATTTTATTCGAGTTTATTATAATGACCAAAGTTATAATAGATTCATTAGCAATAAAAACAACAACTTTTGACGAAAACAGACACCAACGGCTTTGGTTCTAGGCACCGTTCTGCGCGTCCCGTCCATTTTCGTCGTATTTTCATCATTCGAACTCGGAATTACACGATTCAATATGCGTTGGAAAGCTGACAAGAAGATCTACAAGATCCTATAGTTGAATGACATGTGGAGTCGATGGCATATGAGGGGTGTTTCACATTTTTGTAAGAGAAACGTGGCTCCAGATCAGTTCATGTTTTCGTTATTTTGAAGTTCCGTTGCTTCACACGGTTTGTCGACTCACTTCATGCACTTATTGATATCAAATAAGATTTTATGGCTTGGATAGTGACGTTCATCATCTTCTCTTTGTCTCCAGCCATATGGGGGAACCTATAGGTATTTTTAGATGCATACAGATACCCCCTCTAAAGTGTTTCAGTCCCGTTTCTTTTAAAAAAAGAGGCTAAAATAATTTGGATATGATCGGTCCAACCTTCAGTCAGTGTGAAAGGACTTGTAGTTGGCTTTGATTCTTGACTTCTTCAATTTTTAGTCTATTTTGATGAATAACTGAAGTTCTTCCGGCGCTACGTTTATCGTCTGGCCGTCCTCAAAGTTTTGAATCGAACTTGGTAAGTTGGTTTTAGCACGTGTCATTGAGTTGACTTTGAACTAATTATCTCCGTCTTAACACGTTGATCAACATTGACTTATGTTGACCTAGGGCTACGTGTTGACCGGCGTAGATAGGGTTGAGCATGGTTTGGTCTAAACCGAAAAAACCGACCGAACCGACCCGAAAAATTCGGTTTTATGAGTAGGACGGTTCGGGTCGGTTTGAAAACTTTTCAACCCGAACCGATCCGAACCGACCGAATATAGTGCAATGCTATCCATTTTGATCTCAAACCCTACCCGACCCATCCCCAAAGAGTCAAAGACTCAAACTCTAAACTCATTTTCTGAATCATTATGGGTTAAAAACAATATCATTATATCATATTTAATGCTTCATAATCTCCTACTTTGTTGATTTCATTTTTTTCTTCAATACAGTTTGTTGTTTGATAAGAAGTTTGATGAAGTTAGAACCGAACAAACCGAACCGAACCGCACCGAACCGACTTGCAACAGTTCGGTTCGGTTTTGAATTATAGGTGGTTCGGTTCGGTTGTTCAAATTTTGATAAAAACCGAACCGAACCGACCGTTGCACACCCCTAGGCGTAGACCTTAGGGTTTCACATTGATTATCATTGACTCAGTTTATACTCATTCGTTTGATGGAGTATATACAGTTTAAACTCTTAAGACATTAGAGCATGGCGAGCCTAAATGCTGGGGCTGCAGGACTAACTATTAAAGCTATTCATCTGCATGTATGGATCTTATCTTGAAATTATCGGATTCTTAAGTCGCGAGACTAACTAATGGAGCTGGTGCGTTAATGACTCTTGTATTTATAAGATTTTTAGCAAATCCTCAGCCATTAACGGGTTTGATGAGCCTTTACTGACTACCGTTTGAGTTGGGCTAGCATGTAGATTATTTAAGTATGTTCTGCATATAATGTTGTACTAAAAGAGTTAACTCTCTTAGTGTTTACGATATTGAATACGTAGACTTCGTCTTTCTTACGGGGATAGACTACCCGACAACGCGTGTTAGGCGCTGACTTATCTCTTCTTAGGATTTGGAACAAAATTCCTTAGATTTATATTCTGGTGTCTTTTTTACTCGACGAAAGACTAAACCGGTAATGCGTGTTAGGTGTAGGCTTATCTCTATTTAGGAGTCGAGATAAAGTTCCCTACGCGTGTAAGGTACGAATTTTGGCATTGAAAAGTAATGTCTTCTCTTGGGGCAAATACGAACCTGATGCTGGAGAGGAAGAATTTTATATTTTATCTTCAGTTGCAAAGGAAACTTAAAGTGGGATCTCCACTTCGAGAATCTGAAGAGTGAAACTAAGAGTGGGATCTCCACTCCGAGAATCAAAAAGATTCAGATAATCCTAACTGTCGGAAGGTTTGATTACCAAACTAAAGGTGAATTTCTCATTTATCAAGAGTGAATTTTGGTTCTGGTCCTAACTGTAGGAAGGTTTGACCAAGTGGGAGTTCGAGACGGCCCTAGTTGTAGGAAGGTTTGATCACTCGATTTGAAAGTAGACCTCTCATTCATGGAAGGAATCGAGAGGGGATTTTATTTTTGGCCCTAACTGTAGGAAGGTTTGACCGAACGGGATGTTTGAGATGACCCTAACTGTAAGAAGGTTTGATCACTTGATTTGAAAGTGGACCTCTTATTCATTGGAGGAATCAAGAGGGGATTTTGGTTTTGGCCCTAACTGTAGGAAGGTTTGACCAGGTAGACAGTGGGAGTGGGAGTACAAATCACAGTAGGAGTGTTGACTTGTACAAATCACTCAGTAGGGGTTCTTGGTATCAAATGACAATGACTTAACACTAAGGGGTTTAACAATTATCAAAGATTAGCAGACTAAAATTCAAAATATTATATCTGGACTCTAACAATTGGAGTGTTGAGTGCACATACACAGTGTGAGTTTGAATGGATTAAACCAGAAAGAATTTTAGTGGACCCACTGTCAATTAATTTGATCAGTGAGGGACTTTGTGGTGGAGAACTATGAATCGTCAACACAAGTGGGAGTTTTTTATGAGGGAAGATTGATCCAACAAAGTGATCAAATCTCATCTCGACAAAAGAGTGCTCGGAAGCTGGTGGAATTGCTCCTAGCATTTAGAGTACAAGTGGGAGTTTCTTATTCATCCTATTTTTGTAGCGATTGGGTTATTCCTAAGAACACAACATATAGCATTCTTTCGGGAACTTCCCGTTACATCCACCCCCAACTGGATCTAACATTGTACTTAGCTGACTGATCAGGTTATCTTTAAGAATATCACATACGATATTCTTCCAGGAACTTCCCGTTCAAATTAGGAAATAGTTTAGACTCGTATACCTATTGGAGTATTGAGAAGCAGTTTATACTCGTATACTCTTCGGAGTGATGATACAGATTAATTTAGTGCTATGACGCCAGCTTCAACCAAGATTTGGATGCTATTCTTCAGAGCGAAGCAAGCGTTGGTGGGGTGAAGGATCCTCCTGTGGTACACACGGTACTTTAGATCCGAAGTATTATCAGCTTTCTCCTAATTCGCGATAGGTGGTAGCTTGATCTTGTTGTTCTCGAGGGGTTCGAGAATGGCTGGAACATCTTCATCCTTGAAGGAGTACTCTTTTTGGAGTCTCGGATCCTAAGTCTTTTGCTGTCTTCAAGGTTATTGTTGCGACATCTGATTAACATCAACAACTACTGTAGATGCCTTCCCCTTACTATGGGAGATGAAGCTTGAGTTTGGAGGGTTGTCGTCGGTTGGCTTCTTTCAGCTTTCTTCCTTCTGAGGAAGCATTCGGCCTGCTCTCCCTGCACCTTCAACTCTTTCCAGATGTTAGATGGTGCTACTCCCATAACTTCCAAGATATCAATGGAGAGGTTGTTATGACAGGTTTGGAGGATGAAGTCCTCCATGAATGGATCTCAATAGTTCATCACTTTATTTCGGAAGCGCTTAATGAAATCATCGACCATCTCTTCGTCCTCCTGTTTCTCCTTAAAGAGTGTCCTGATTGATACATCGGCGTCATCCTCGAAGAAATTGCCAAGGAATGAGCCTTCCATATAGTCCCAGCTGTTGATGCTCCCAGGCTTGAGACGGTGATACCAATCAAAGGTGGGCCCACGAAGGGTGCTAACGAATGATCGAACTATCAAGGCTTCATTGCCAAAGATAACCCTTAAGTGGGACTCGAAGTAGATAAGATGTTGAGTAGGCGAACCCTTCCCGTCAAACGGTATGAAGCTGACCAGGTTGAATTTTGCCGGATACGGTATCGAATCTCATTCTCTTGGGTAAGGACACAAAATACCGGTCTTCTTCACCTCTCGAGTGGACATCAGAGTGTTGACTTTGCTCTCGAGGTCTTTCATCTTTTCATCCTTGCTCGTATCCTTCCTTGGTCGATTTTGAGGAGGAACAATGGGGCTACCCCCAGTGTTGTCATCATTAGTGGGACTACCCCAGGCGTTGTTGTTCTCAGTGGAGCCAGCCCTAGCCTTTTGATCAACGGGAGGGTCATCAGCATTGATGTATTCATCCACGTTTGAATTGCTAGCTGCTTGGCTAACATTATTGCGACGACTGGATTTACCTAGCTGATTCGACAAAGCTCTGATTTGTTGGTCGTGCATTTGTCTCATCTCCTGCATAGTCATTTCCATTTCGATTTTGAATGCTTCTTTCTGCTTGGCTAGAGCATTCTCAACTATTTTGGCTACTTCATTAGTGTTAACCATAAACACTTAGCGGGGTTATCCTGGATTGGATACCGTTTTGTCAGAAGCGACTACAGAGTTAGCATCTGATGCTTCATCCTCCAAGGATAGCCCTCTATTCATCCTCTGATAATCCCTTTGTCTAATAGTTCCTGATCGTAATCGGGTTAGACGATGTGATATGAGCGGATCAGAACTAGAAGGTCGAGTCGATTTTTCCTTGTCAGTCATATTAACCGTGACTTCTAGAAGTTCACCACCTTGAATGACCGATCGTTTCTTACATAAATGCTTTGGCTAGGACTTAGCCATTCCGTTGGAGATCCTCTCGAATACCGAGACCCTTTGTAGAGCGGTCTTGGGGTAGCTACACACCGATAATACTGCCCTGATAAGTTTGGCACACAGACAGTGAAAGTCTGTCCCTCGAGTATTTCTTTTTTGAGATCTGTTCATAACCCCTGCCTGATAGTACAACTCATCGGTGTGATGACCGAAGCAATCTATTGTGTGTTGGCACGACTTCTCAGGTATAACGTCATTGTCGTTAGACAAAAATATTTCCTTCTGGGGGTTCAATGTCTTGTTAGTGCTCTCAAGAGTTGCACGTTTTGAGCTACACATTCATGAGCGTGGGACCTTAATGGGCTTTTGGAGTACAACACGCAGTCCGAGATGGTCGGTTATAAGAGTTTTTCTTTACGAAAAGGCTCAGACTTGTTACAAGGGCGAGTACGACCCCCAGTTCAATGAGTTACACGGGGTTCATTCACCATGCCCAAGCGTTCTTTGACCAAAAATCTATCTAGATCTTCATGTAGAGGACCCAAGTGATCTTTCAATGGAATTCTTAATTTGGAGAGATCCACGCTGTAGTAGGGCTTCACCGGAGGTGCGGGAGCAATAGGAGCAGGATCTGAAGTTGACGAAGGCTGGGGAGCAGCCTCGGATCTGGAATCGAGCGAGAGACACGACTGGTGTCTCTTGTCGGGTAGAGGTGTTGTTTTGTCCTTTAACACCCAAACCTTCTTAGATCTTGGTGTTTTTTTGACCACCTCTTTCTGCTACAATTTCTGTGCTTCTTGTGCGAGAATCCGTACGTACGTAAGTAGTGTATGGTGTTTCTGGATACGCTCCTCGAGAGCAGAACATGTTAGTTTGACACGAACTCATTTGTTACTTGACGGTTGCCTGATGTTTGTTGTGGTGATGGCTTAGCCACTTGGCGCTTTCTGAACTCTAGATCTGTTTGGTAACGGAGTCTGTCCACTTGCTCTAAAGCCTTGGCGGACTGACGAGCAAGACGTTGACGATGCCTTTGATGAGCCCTCTTCGAAAAATTTGGTATTCCTTCAAATGTCGACTCCTTAATGGAGGCGGTATCCGGATCTATGGTTTTTGCTTCATCGAAGCCATCGGGTCGTCGTGAGGTGCAACTATAGCAGCAGCGCGGAGAGATCATCTTCTTGGGTCTTCAGATCTAAAGACCAACAGATCTTCCTGGGCACCGTTCTGGGCATCCCGTCCGTTTTCGTCGTATTTTCATCGTCCGAACTCAGAATTGCACGATTCAATATGCGTTGGAAATATAACAAGAAGATCTACAAGCTCCCATGTTTGAGTGACATGTGGAGTCGATGGGATATGATGGGTGTTTCGTGTTTTTGTAAGAGAAACGTGGCTCCCGATCAGTTCGTGTTTTCGTTATTTTGAAGTTTTGTTGCTTCATACAGTTCGTCGACTGGCTTCATGTGCTTGTTAACATAAAGTAAGATTCTGTGGCTTGGATAGTGATGTTCATCATCTTTTCTCTCTCGAGCCGCGTGCGGGAACCTATAGGCATTTTTAGATGCCTACATGTGCTAGGCCCATCCTTCAGTCGGTGTAAAATGACCTATAGTTAGCTTTAATTCTTGACTTCTTTAATTTTTGGTCTATTCAATATTTTTACAAATAGCTTAAATTCTGGTACTGTGTTTGTCATCTGGCTGTTGCTAAAGTCTCGAATTGAAACTTATAAGTTGGTTTTAGCTCGTGTCGTTGATTTGACTTTGAAGTGACTATCTTCATCGGAAATTCATACCTCAACTTTGGAGTTGATCGGAGGCCATGTGTTGATTGTCATTGCCACATGTTGACTGGCATTGACCTAGGGCTATGCGTTGATCGGTGTTGATCTAGGGTTACGCGTTGACCGGTGTTAACCTAGGACTACGCGTTGACCGGCATTGACCTTAGGGTTTTGTATTGACTGATATTGACTTTTTATCACAATGTGTTGATCGGCGTTAACTTTCGTCACAACACGTTGACTGGTGTCTACACAATTTATGCTCTTAAGGCATTAGAGCGTGGCGATCCCAAATGTTAGGGCTGTAGGAACAATTGTTAAAGCTGATTCATCTGCATGAATGAATCTTATCCTGAAGTTGTCGGATCTTTGAGTCAAGAGACCAATTAATAAAGCTGGTGCATCAATGACTATCGCATTTATGGAATTTTTAGCAAATTCTCAGCCATCAACGGGTTTGATTAACCTTTACCGACTATCGTTTGAGTCGGACTAGCATGCGGATTGTTCAAATCTGTTCCGCATGTAACGTTGTGCTAAAAGAGTTAACTTTTTTAGTACTACGATATTGAATACGTAGACTTCATCTTTCTCCTATGAAAAGACTAAATGGCAACGTGTATTAGACGTAGACTTAGGATTTTTGATAAATCCTCAGCCTTTAATGGATTTAGCTTGCCTTTATCGGTTACCGTTTGAATCGGGCTTGTATGCAGATTATTTAAGTCCATTCTGCATATGACGTTGTACTAAAAGAGTTAACTCTCTTAGTGCTATGATATTGAATATGTAAACTTCGTCTTTCTCATGAGAATAGACTACCTGGCAACGTGTGTTAGGCGCTGACTTATTCCTACTTAGACTTTGGGATAAAAGTCCCTAAACTTGGATTCTGGTATCTTCTTCAATCGGTGAAATACTAAACCGACAACGTGTGTTAGGTGCTGACTTATCCTTACTTAGGATTCGGGATAAAATTCCCCATGTGTGTAAGGCACGGATTTTACGAGTTGAAAAGTAGTGTCTTCTCATAGGGCAAAGACGAACCCGATGTTAGAAGTAAGAATTTTATATTCTATCTCCAGTTGCAAAGAAAACTCAAAGTAGAATCTTCACTTCGAGAATCTGAAGAGTGAATAAGAGTGGGATCTCCACTCCGAGTATCGAAAAGATTCGGATAATCGTAACTATCGGAAGGTTTGATTACCGAACTAAAGGTGAATTTCTCATTTATCGAGAGTGAATTATGGTTTTAGCCCTAACTATAGGAAGGTTTGACCAAGCGGGAGTTTAAGGTAACTCTAATTATAGGAAGGTTTGATAACTCGATTTGAAAGTAGACATCTCGTTCATGGAAAGAATCGAGAGAAGATTTTGGTTTTGGCCCTAACTGTAGGAAGGTTTGACCAAATTGGGGGTTTGAGCGATCCTAACTGTTTAAAGGTTTGATCGTTCAATTTTTGGACCTCTTGTTTATGGAAAGACTTGAGAGGGGATTTTAGTTGTGGTCCTAACTATTTAAATTTTTAACCAAGTGGGAGTAAAAGTATAAATCGCAGTGGGAGTGTTGACTTGTACGAATCACTCAGTGAGGGTTTTTGATGTCAAATGATGAGATCTTGATACAAAGGGGATTCGACAATCACAATAGACCGTTCAAATTAAAATTTCCAGTGCTATGTCAGGATTTTAACAGCAGGAGTTTAGTGTTTATCCCTTTGTTTGTAATGACTAGGTTATCCCTTAGAATATTACATGTAACATTCTTCTAGGAACTTCTCATTACATGAATTTTTCACCCCAGCTTTCTTTGCGAAACTATGTCTATCATTATACTCAGTTGAATGATCAGGTTATCCTTAAGAATATTATGTGTAATACTCTCTAAGAACTTACCGTCAAAGGTAGAAAACAGTTTATACTCATACACCTGTTGGAGTATGCAGGGAGCAGTTTAACCTCATATACATGTTGGAGGAATAGGAGAAGCAGTTTAACCTCTTATACATATCGAAGGATTGAGAAGCAGTTTATACTTGTATACTCTTTGGAGACTTGATACGGATTAATTTAGCGTTATGACACCAGCTTCAACCAAGATTTGGATGTTATTCTTGAGGGTGAAATAAGCCTTGGTAGGATGAAGGATCCTCCTGTGATACGCACAGTACTTTGGATCTGAAGTATTATTATATTCCTCCTGATTTGTGATAGGTGACAGCTTGATCTTGTTATTTTCGAGGAGGGATTTACAAATGGCTAGAACGCCTTCGTCCTTGAAGGAGTACTCTTTTTAGAGTCTCGGATCTGAAGTCTTTTGCTATATTCGGGGTTGCTATTGTGATGTCTGATTAACATCAAAAGCTGGTGCAGGTGCCTTTCCCTTTCCACGGGAGGCGAAGTTTGATTTTGGAGGGTTAGCCGTTGGTTGGCTTCTCTCAGATTTCTTCCTTTTGAGGAAGCGTTCGGCCTGCTCTACGCGCACCTTCAACTCTCTCTAAGTCTTGGATGATGCTACTCCCATAACTTCCAAGATATCAATGGATAGGTTGTTATGATAGGTTTGGAGGATGAAGTCCTTTGTGACTGGATCTCAGCAATTCATCACTTTATTTCAGAAGCACTTGACGAAGTCGTGGACCGTCTCTTCGTCTTCCTGTTTCTCCTCAAAGAGCATCCTGATTTATATCTTAGTGTCGTCATCAAAGTAATTGTCGAGAAATGAGCTTTTCATGTTATCTCAGTTGTTGACGCTTCTAGGCTTGAGACGGCGGTATCATTCGAAGGCAACCCCGCGAAGGGTGCCCACGAATGCCCAAACCATTAAGGCTTTATTGCCAGAAATCATGCCCAAGTAGGACTTAAAGTAGATCAGATATTGAGTGGGCGAGCCCTTCCTATCGAACGGCGCGAAGTTGATCAGGTTAAACTTCGTCAGGTACGGAATCGACTCCCACTCTCTCGGGTAAGGACACGGAATACTGGTTTTCTTCGCCTCTCAAGCGGACATCAGAGTGTTGATTTTTCTCTCGAGGTCTTTCATCTTTTCGTCCTTGTATGTATCATGCTTTGGACGATTTCTGAGAGGAATAATGCGGCCACCCCCCACCCCTCCCGCATTGTCATCTTTGTTAGACCCTAGAGGGGGATGATTAGCGCCTTATGCTAATCTAATCCCGATTAAATTCTAATTAAAATTAAGTTGATCAATTTGTTCTTGCAAGAATGATAAGAATAAGCACAAATAAAAATATACGTTAAGCAAGCACAAACACAAGATATGTTTACGAGGTTCGGTCCTCACGACCTACGTCCCCGCTTCTCACCTCAAGGAGATATCCACTATCATAATCCGGTTTGGAAGCCGGAACTTCTACACACTCGGTTTACAAGATCACCGAAAACTCTCACACTACACAATCACTAATCAATCACACTTTACACACTAAGTGTAGGAACCTAACCCGTGTCCTCCTCCTTAAGTGCTCGGATGCAACCTCTCCCTAGGTTAGTCAACCGACGCCACTCCTATTGGATTCGACCCCGTCTCTCGCCTCACACTTCTCTCGGTGTACAAGTGTATTACAAGTGATACTCACAAATAAAGATTAAATACAATGGTTTGTTCTTAAATAACAAGTGAGAACACAATGAAGCTCACACTCACTAAATCACACCCCATAACCCATACTATATAGTATGAAGATATTAAGCTCAATATGTGTGTGTGATAACAGTGAATGAAAATAATATAACTCAATAAATATAGCTAAATAAATGAAAATTAAGTAGAAAGCTATATGTAAAGATGAGTTAGAGAAAACTTCTCCATAGTCAAGAAGAACAGTGGATGATGAGATTAAAAATCCTCTTCTTATAATAGGAAAACTTCTTTTGAAAACAGACTGATGAAATCAACTTAAACGGCTCTTTTAAACACACTTAAGATTTTGTTAAACACAAAACTTAGATTTATGAAAGAGAGCAGCAATGGGGTATTTATACCCACACAAAATATCAGCAAAAACAAACTTGAAATGACCAAAAAGCTCCCAGAGAACCGTTGTAAAAATAGCCGTTAAAAAGCAATGATGACATCAGCGGTCGACCGTGGAAATCTCGCGGTCGACCGCGATGCACAAAAAAAATCTGAGAATAGGGTTTTAAAGCTGGCGGTCGACCGCGAAAGTCTCTTGATGTGTATTCACGGTCGACCGTCACGGTCGACCGCGGGCATATAAAATCCAAACTTGACAATTTGTACATGGCGGTTGACCGTGACGGTCGACCGCAAACTGACACAGTCTGAGAAACCTGTTTTTGGCCGATTTTGAAAATACTTTAAAAATAGCAAATCAATTCCAAAAATAATTAAACTTTGAAAAAAGTTTCTAAATGATAAAATGAACATGTTAGAAAAAGAATTTTTGGAAAAATAATTTTTATTTGCAAAAACACACTGTGTTTGAAAAGTGTTCGTAAAACCTGTATGTTACGAATATGAAAATTTTGATATGACTTATAAACATGCAAATATATATCATGCATATATTATATGTATATAATAAAGTATGAATGAGCTGTCAACATGAGATAAAAGATATTGTAACAACGTTTGATGAAAAATCATTTATATGATAGAAAACGTCAAAAAACATGTTAAGTGTACATATATTGAGTTTAAATATAAACGTACAATATATGTAAGTAAACTACTCTTATACCTAGGTAAGTTCACACATATGAACTTGAATCTTTAACGCTTGATTGTCGTGTGTTAAAATACCTGTAAAGAGAAACATAAAAACAAAACTAGAGAATATATTAGCGATAAATTGTTTGACAAATCATCATCAAAACTATAGGGTCAACAATCTCCCCCTTTTTGATGATGGCAAACAATTTATTTATTGATATGAAATATATACTGATAAACCACATACAATATGAATTAAACATGTAGACCATATATATCATGAAACAAACATATAAATCACATTTGATTTTCTCCCCCTTTGACAACATCAAAAAGAAAAAAAAATATCTTGAATAGGAGCAATGCTCCCCCTGCATACAAGCACAGATAAAAAGCAAAAGTACAGCTGAAGCTCCCCCTGTCAATTTGCATAGATGATATACAAAGATCATATTTATACATAGGAGCTAAGCAACCATATCCATCCAAAATACAACCATAAACAATATATAGACCAAATAAATCACAAATCATCACTTAAACACCAAATACTACATAGTTTTCCACAAACAAAGTTTGTTCCACAATACTACAAACCATACACAAATTGTTTCACAAAGTCACATAGTTTTCCACACAAACATAGAGTTATTACAACTCAAAATAAAACATAAGTATCAACTTCTAGTCCTAATACAACTCAAAATAAAACATCACCATAAGCATAGAATCCAATAAACTCAAAAAAGTCAATCACCACCAAAAGCAGGGCCAGAGCCAGATGCAGATCCATCATTAGAGCCAGAATGAGATCCATCAGTAGGGCCCTACTCAGAACCAGACTCAGAACTAGAAGAGGGATCCGGAATCCCAAGAGACTGATGCTGATAAGATAGAATAGTTCTAACGTCCCTCTGAATAGTTGAGACCTGAGTCTCCAGACGATCCAAACGGGCACAGATATCAGAAGTGGAGGAGGTGAAAGCTCTAGACCGAGAAGATGATGGCTTAGCAGGATCAGATAAGGAGTCAGAAAGTTGCATACGGGAGAGAGAGAGAGAGAGAGAGACTCTATCAAAGTAATCCTTACCTGGATCAACTTTGGGTTCATTTGTGAGAGCAACAGAAGTGTTGAAGAATGAGGGTGATGAAACTGCCAAAAGAAAGAAATTTATAATGCTTGCATGCCATGTTCTTAAGAAAAACATTTGCCCAATTCACTCTTATTTTGGCAAAAATGGCATAAACAGCATTCACCTTATAAGGAGCAAAATGATCAAAGCTACCTGTTTTGGGAATGAGATTATGAGCAACAATACGAGCTATGATTTTGGCGATGGGATTGAGTGATTTGTTGTTCATAGGATAGGTGCAACCGGGCTTAAACAAGATATCGTTCACAGCCTGATCGGTGTGATCGATAGGCATAAGCTCAACGTCACTTGTTGGAATCTTAAGGATTCCCACAAGCTCGTCGGCAGAAAAAGAAATCAGGATGTTTTTAACAGAAGTGGTGGTGGTTGGAGACCATCAGCAGAAGATGACACAGATAAGTTTGCATAAAACAAATATACCAGAAATGGATAATAAGGAACTTTTCGTTCCACATCTAACAGAATAGTCAACCCAACATCATGAAGAATTGTGTGAATGTCATACATGGCTAGTTGTTCGAATTTGATATATCTAGTGGGCAGGATTTTTAGTTTGCATAGCTCCATATATTTCTTAACTAGGGGCTTAAACAGAAGATAATCCTCATAATAAGAGGCAATAATAGATAAGGAACCAGATTCATGTTTAGATCTTTTCTTAGGAGACATTTTGACAGATATGATCAATTAGAGTTTTGAAAAGATGTGAAATTTGACAGAAAATAAAACCCTAAAAAGGAAAAATAAAGCACAATAAGTACAAATGAGCAAACCCTAAACCAAAACCCTAGAATTAAAATGTTGAAACTCTAGAGCAAGAGAAGAAATTGAAAGGTGGGAGATTACCCAAGAAATTCCAACACGAGATTTGCGATCGACCGAAGAGAAGCTGCGGGCGACCGTGAAGGGGAAAACGATGAAATTGGGGAAAATTTTCGAATGAAAGGAAGTATGAAGGGTCGGGTGTTAGAGAAGAGAAATGAGCGGCTCAGATTAGATCAGATCAAGGATCAAAGGTGGTGAAGAAAACGGGTTTTAAAATATTTAATCAAATAAACCGAAACCCGATAACGAAAAGTGCAGAAAACCAAAAAACTCTCTTGCGGTCGACCGTGGCGGTCGACCGTAACAAACTCTAGAAACATTGACGGTCGACCATGGCGGTCGACCGTGAGAAAGAAAAAGGCATAGGCGGTTTATAAAATCCAGAATTTGAGGAAAATTCAATTTGATCCTTAATAAAATTGTTTTATAAGATGTATAAATACATATAAGGTTTTTAGCCATTAATAAATATTTTATTTTAAATTAATAAAAATACAATTCATCATTAAAACTCAAAAAGTCAATTATTCAATAAACAAACAAAAATAAACAAGACAAAAAATTAATATAAAAATTATTTTGGTATCCTAATCATTTTGGTACCACTAGAATTTGGGACATGACCCCTATCATTTAAATCCAAGGCCCTAGGGTTATGAACCCGCTTGGGCATATTTTGTGCATCGATACGATCAAAGCAAAAATTATAAACATGACCCATACGATTGTAATTCGTGCAATGTAGAGGTTTGAATGGTTTGTGTTGACCGAAATGAAATGCACGTGGTTCATTTGCAAAAATAGATTTTTCTTTGTAATTATTTTGCAAACGAGAATTTATTTTCAAATCGAAACAAAACATGGCCAAGTGACCAAAACGACCATAATAAGCACATTTGTACACATGAGCATGTTTATGATTTACACTAAGTGTGTGTACATGTGTATGTGATGAAGAAGCTTGATGGGATGCACAATCATGAATAGACTTGTTAATTTTTTGTGCATTATGATAAAATTTAGCTAAATGGCCTTTAGGACCACAAATAGAACATTTGTGAATTTTGTCATACATATGTGCATAGTGAATAAGTTTCTTAGAAGAATTAACATTGAACTTTACACATAAGTACATAAGCTTTTTATTATTAGCAATACAAGTGTTTAGTGTTGAATCTAAGGTGAATATACGTTTTCTCATTTGATTCAACTCATCATTGTGCATACAAGCATTGCTACTAGAAGTAGGATAAATAAGATTTTTTATCATAGATTTCAAATTATCTACTTCTAACATAGCATCACGTTTTTCATGAAGTAAACTAGCATTTTCAATTCTCAAGTTTTCATTACATTCTTTAAGAATAATATTTTCATTTGTAATAAAATTAAACTTAGTGGCTAGTGTTTCATGAGTGGATTTCATATTTACATACTTACTCTTTACATCAATATAGCAATGTGTAATTTTTCAAACTCAAGAGCAAGTTCATCAAAAGTAATAATATCATCGTTATCAAGATTGCATACCTCACTAGGGTTATCACCTAGTGGTATTGTACATGGAGATGAGGCTTCTTTAGAACTCAAAGCAGGATTTTCCAACGCTTGTTGAATAGCCTCCAAGTCCCCTTCAAGTACTTCAATAAATTTCCATAAGGCGTAAGCACTATCAAAATTAGCAAATTTATTAGAAAATGAAGAGTGAAAAGCATTAAGCAAATATTCTAACAGAAGCTTGTTCATATTAAACAATCTTTTATCATTTTCACACCATTTGGATTTTTCTGAAATAGGAACAACAAAGGCATCCTCAATAATTTCCCATAAATCGAATTGTTTAGATTGAACAAAAAGTTTGAATCTAACACACCATTGAGCATAGGGAAAAATATCCAAACGAGGAGCAATATTAATAGCATAACCTAAATTAGATGATTCATACATATCCATAATGATTATATGCAAGAAGTAAAAAAGTAATCAAAATTTGATTAGCACAAATACGATAACTTAGATCTTTAACTCAAGACGATTAGACCTTAAATCAAAGAGCACCAAGCTCTGATACCAATTGTTGGATCCTAGAGGGGGGGTGATTAGGGTCTTATGCTAATCTAATCCCGATTAAATTCTAATTAAAATTAAGTTGATTAATTTGTTCTTGTAAGAATGATAAGAATAAGCACAAATGAAAATATACGCTAAGCAAGCACAAACACAAGATATGTTTACGAGGTTCGGTCCTCACGACCTACGTCCCTGCTCCTCACCTCGAGGAGATATTCACTATCATAATCCGGTTTGGAAGCCGGAACTTCTACACACTCGGTTTACAAGATCACCGAAAACTCTCACACTACACAATCACTAATCAATCACACTTTACACACTAAGTGTAGGAACCTAGCCCGTGTCCTCCTCCTCAAGTACTCGGATGCAACCTCTCCCTAGGTTAATCAACTGACGCCACTCCTATTGGATTCGACCCCGTCTCTCGCCTCACACTTCTCTCGGTGTACAAGTGTATTACAAGTAATACTCACAAATAAAGATTAAATACAATGGTTTGTTCTCAAATAACAAGTGAGAACACAATGAAGCTCACACTCACTAAATCACACCCCACAACCCACACTATATAGTATGAAGATATTAAGCTCAATATGTGTGTGTGATAACAGTGAATGAAAATAATATAACTCAATAAATATAGCTAAATAAATGAAAATTAAGTAGAAAGCTATATGTAAAGATGAGTTAGAGAAAACTTCTCCATAGTCAAGAAGAACAGTGGATGATGAGATTAAAAATCCTCTTCTTGTAATAGGAAAACTTCTTTTAAAAACAAACTGATGAAATCAGCTTAAACAGCTCTTTTAAACACACTTAAGATTTTGTTAAATACAAAACTTAGATTTATGAAAGAGAGCAGCAATAGGGTATTTATACCCACTCAAAATATCAGCAAAAACAAACTTGAAATGACCAAAAAGCCCCCAGAGAACCGTTGTAAAAATAGCCGTTAAAAAGAAATGATGACATTGGTGGTCAACCGTGGAAATCTCGCGGTCGACCGCGAGGCACAAAAAAATCTAAGAACAGGGTTTTAAAGCTAGCGGTCGACCGCGAAAGTCTCTTGATGTATTCACGATCGACCATCACGGATGATCGTGGGCATATAAAATCCAGACTTGATAATTTGTACATGACGGTCGACTGTGGCGGTCGACCACAAGCTGACACAGTCTGAGAAACCTGTTTTTGGCCGATTTTGAAAATACTTTAAAAATAGCAAATCAATTCCAAAAATAATAAAAGTTTGGAAAAAGTTTCTAAATGATAAAATAAACATGTTAGAAAAAGAAGTTTTGGAAAAATAATTTTTGTTTGCAAAAACACACTGTTTTTGAAAAGTGTTCGTAAAACCTATATTTTACGAATATGAAAATTTTGATATGACTTATAAACATGTAAATATATATCATACATATATTATATGTATATAAGCTGTAAACATGAGATAGAAGATATTGTAACAACGTTTGATGAAAAATCATTTATATGATAGAAAACGTTAAAAAACATGTTAAGTGTACATATATTGAGCTTAAATATAAATATACAATATATGTAAGTAAACTACTCTTATACCTAGGTAACTTCACAGATATGAACTTGAATCTTTAACGCTTAATTATCGTGTGTTGAAATACCTGTAAAGAGAAACATAAAAACAAAACTAGAGAATATATTAGCAATAAATTGTTTGACAAATCATCATCAAAACTATAGGGTCAACAATCTTCGGTGGGATCACCCCCAACGTTGTTGTCTTCAGTAGGGTCACCCTCATTGTTTTGGTCAATGGGAGGGTTATCTGCATTGAGGTGTTCGTTAATGTCTGAATCAACACCTGCCCAGTTAGCAATAATGCGATGGCTAGATTCACCAAGTTGATTGGACAGAGCCCGAATCTGTTGGTCATGTTCTTCCTTCATCCGCAACATGGTCATTTCTAATTCAAACTTGAAGTTCTCTTTTTTCTTAGCCAAAGTATCCTCGATGATTTTGGTCATTTGCTTGGTGTTAATCATGACCACTTTTCGAGCTTGTCCCACGCTAGACATTGTGTCGTCGGAGGAGATTGTAGAGCAAGTATCTGAAAGTTCGTCCTCTGAAGATAGTCCTTCGTGCATCCTTGGGTCAACCCTATGTTTGATGGCTTCTAGCTGGAGCCAAGACATACGTTAGGCTATTCCTAAATTAACTTTTCTTCTCGAAGAAAAATCAGGATTAGAGCTGTTTGAAACAATCGCAGATTTTTCTCTATCAACCATGTTGATAGTGACTTCAAGGAATTCGTTATCTTGACCGGTTGAATTTTATTTACGAAAATGCTTTGACTTACCTTGTCAACCATGGTTTTAATGCTTCAGGGGAAAGACTTTGGAATACAGAGACCCTCTGTGGAGCGGTCTTAGGATAGCTACATTCTAATAATACTATCCGGATAAATCTCTCACATGGACAGTGAGAGTGCGTTTCTAGGGTATTCCTCTTTCGAGACTTACCCCCAGCCTGATAGTACAACTTATCGGCATTATGGTCGGAGCAACTTATCGGCTGTTTACATGATTCTTCAGGTGTAACGTTGTCATGTGTTTGATGCGTCTTCTTCTGAATAGGTAACACTTTATTAGCGTTAGCAGGAGTCACATATTTGGAATCACACCCATGTGAGGGTGAAATCTTAGTGGGCCCCTAGTTTTGTGCACGCACCCTAAGCGGGTGGTCATAGGAATCAGCTTGTTAGGAGGTCGCTTACGATCCCCAGTCTGGATGGTTACTCGGGGATTCCTTCAGCGGTGCCAAGCATTCCTTAACATGCGCTTTGCCTTGATCTTCAGGTAGAGGACCAATGTGATACTTCAGAGGAATTCTAAATTTGGAGAGATCCACGTCGTCGTAGGGCTTCACTGAAGGCGTGGTAGCAGGAGGAACGGGATCCAAAGTTGACGATGGCTGGGGAGCAGCATCGTCCACTTTTGCCTTAGGCGCTGATTTGGCTTTTGGCATCCAAACTTATTTGGATCTTGATGATCTCTTAACCGCCTCTTCCTTTTGTATTTCTTGTGCTTTTCGCACAAGGATCTGGGCATGCGCAAGAAGTGAGCGACGCTTCTGAATGCGCTCCTCAAGAGTGGAACGGTTCTATTTGACACGAACTCATTCGTTATTAGGTGGTTGGGAGGAGATTTCCAAAGCTTGTTGTGCCGATGGTTTAGCCATTTAGCATTTCTTGGACTTCAGAGCCGCTTGGTAGTGGAGCTCATCCACTTGCTTCGAAGCCTTAGCAAATTGGAGAGCGAGATGTTCACGGCGCCTCTGACGAGCTCTCTTCGATAAAGTTGGCGCACCTTCAGCAGTCAACTCCTTAATGGAGGCGGTGTTTGGATTTGTAGCTTTGGCTTTATCGGACGCCGGCGGATCGTTGCGAGGTACAACTGTAGCAACGGTAGCGGGTGTTGGCCTTTTTGTTTTGATGATGTTTAACAAACAATTTACCACTAATATTGTTTGTCTAGTATTTGTGTATTTCTATTTATTATAGACAAACAACATGTTGGAGGATTGATGTAATCAAGCTTTCACGATCATATCCAATGGAGGTTGGTGGAATTGTGGAGTGAAGCTTATGCAATTTAAGTTCAAGATCCAAGTTCAGCTTCATCCGCATAGTGTATCAAGTCAAGCTTATTGAAGATCAAGATCGGCTTGGGTAATCTAGTTTAGGTTTTATATTATGTGTGTTAGATACTCTAAGCTCAATATCATATTTACACACATTTTATTGGTTTCCTTGTATATATATGTAGTCATATATATATACAACACAAGTTTTGGTTTTTATATTTATAAATATGAAATTACATATTTCATATTTATTATTGTGATTTGGTTTAACTACTTAGATATAAAACAAATATATTTTTATATACATACTCATATGTTTTATTTTCTATTGTATTTGTAAAAATATTGTATTCTTAGTTTTTGGACTTAACAATAATCATATACATCTTTTATTAAGTCTACATAATCATTGTGCAAAGTTTCAAAACATGGTTTAGCCTAAATGTCAAAATTCATATGTTTACATTTTCGTGTTTTGGACTATTTTGCAAAATGATGATATTTCTCATTTAGGAAGTCCTTTTTGTAAACCAGTTTTTGTAGCATATTTATTATCATGTCTACAATTATTCCCTAAAGTTTTATATTCTTTGGAATTTATTTGATATTTTTTAAACAGAGTTTTAAAATCAGAAAATTAACTTTCAAATAGTGATTTCATATATCAGTTCACGGTCGACCGTCACGGTCGACCGCGCCTGAATTTTTTCATAGTGGGCAGCAAAAACTTTCGTGGTCGACCGCCACGGTCGACCGTCAAGCTGAATTCCTCACGGTCGACCGTCACGGTCGACCGTCGAACTCTCTGGAGTTTTTCCTGCTGTTTTTGTTGCTCGCGGTCGACCGTCGTAGTCGATCGTCATTCATCCCAACGGCTCTTTTGGTACAGAATCAGATTTCTGATTCTTAGGCTGTTTGGTCTTTTCCTTTGGGGTTTTTGTTGTTGCTTCCTCTTCCTATATAAACCCCCAAACCCCCTTCTATCTCAGCAACCAATGAGATATTTTAAACAAGTTTAAAAGAGTTTTAACAGGGGTTTAAGTTTGGTTTAAAGCTGTTTTGGTTGGTTCACAAGTGGAGGAGATCATCTACATTGTTTGAACTTCCTTTTAATCCATCTCTCCATCTTGTTTTTCAGAGAAGAATTCTTAAACTCTATTTCTAGCTATTTATTGTTTTATTCATAATTTCTATATGCTAGATTTCATTTGAGTTTAGTTGTTTTGATTTTCTCATTGCTTACACACACAACCATTGAGCTTATTGTATTTACATTCATAGTATAATTTGGGTTGTGGGGAGTTGAAATAATTAAGAGTGAGTTTTCATTGTGTTCTCATCCATATTAGAGAACAATCACTTGTTGTATTTATATTTATTGTGAGATACACTTTGTAATACACTTGTACACCGAGAGGAGTGTGTGGTAAGAGTCGGGAATCGTCCCAAGAGGAGTGGCATCGGTTGACGAACCTAGGGAGAGGTTGTAACCGAGTACTTGAGGGAGACACGACTAGGTCCAACACTTGTGAGCGTGTAGAGTGGGTTTGCAAGAGTGTGAGTTGTAGAGTTTTCGGTTAGCTAGAAAACCAAGTGTGTAGAAGTTCTGGCTTTCAAACCTGATTATGATAGTGGATTTCTCCTCGGGAGTGGGGAGCGGAGACGTAGGACGGAAGGTCCGAACTCCGTGATCATTTGATTGTGTTTGTGTGTGCCTTAGTGTTTATTCTTATTTGTGCTCATTGCTCATTTCGCCATTGTTTCACTATTTAGTTTTTCCACTATCTAGTTTAGACTATTTCCCCTTGTGTTGTTTATATATCCTTGCACATACTTTTCCTATATCTCTTTGTTAGGACATATTTTGTTGTTTATATTGCTTATCCTAGCTCATATATATTGTTATATTTCATACTTGCTAGGATAACTTGTTAATAAGTTTTAATTGATATTTTATATTGCTTATCCTAGCTCATATATATTGTTATATTTCATACTTGCTAGGATAACTTGTTAATAAGTTTTAATTGATATAAAATCAGATTAGATTAGCATAAGACCCTAATCACCCCCCTCTATGGTCTAACAGCGGGGAGATCACCTTCTTGGGTCTTCAAATCTGAAGACCAGCGGATCTTCCTGGAAGAGGAGACCTTCCTGCACTTACGAGGAGAGGCGGATCTGGAGGAGGAGGAGGAGGAGACGTACTCATCGAACTTCTGTTGGTCGAACTCGTATTTGACCTCTTCAGCTATGGGAATCTTGATAGACGATTGCGGCATGACAGCATCGGCAGCAAGGTTGTTGGCGCCCACTATGGTCACCAGCATATTTGGGTGGAAAGTTGATGTTTTCATTGTGCAAATCATTACAGCTTTAGTTGTCACAATAAGTTTAAAAGTTTGATCTTTTTATAAGATCTCCCTACACAATAAAATAAAGAAAATTACAACTCTTCTCAAACAAACGCAACAGACGTTTATCACCCGCTGCTTGTGTGAGGTCTTTGTCTGTGTCGGGGATGTTAATATTCGTGGACTACCAAGCGATCAGATCAATCCGGAGTTTTGTTGATTCGCGAAAGAATCAAGAAACCGAAGCAATTATCTCGGTAACAGCGATGTAACCACTCTTCTCGAGATCACAGCTAGGTACGATCTCAAGAGAAGGAACCGGGCTATGGATCTGACGAACTTCTCTTCCTTATGTCGAAGAACTCGATCTGATCTCCTCCTCTTCTCTAAAATTTATGCTCCTTAGTCTCTGTTTCAGCAGGGCTTCGCCAAGGCTCAAGAATTTCAGATCTCTGCAAATGAAGGCCCCAGGACTGTATTTACAGGCTTCAGGACCTCTGTTTTTAGATAAGAACGATCGATTCACTCTTATCTTCAGTTATAACCACTTTATCACGTTCTTGGATAATATTAGATCAGTTGGAACAAACCCAGGTAATTAACGGGCGAAAACAGCTCAAAACTGCGTAAAACGGCTTTTTAGGCCTGCGAACACTCGCAGTGTCTCGACCATGGCCGAGACACTTGGAGTGTCTCGGCCACAAGTGTCTCGGCCTTGGCCAAGACACTCGTAGTGTCTCCACCAAGGCATGGGGTATTGTTTTGTGCATCCTGTCCGTTTTCGCCGTATCTTCGTTGTTCGAACTCGGAATTGGGCGATTCAAAGTGTGACGGAAGGCCGACGAGGAGATCTACAATCTCCCGTGATTGAATCACATGTGGAGTGGATGGGACACGAGGGGTGCTTCGTCTTTCGTGAGCGAAACGTAACTCCTGATCGGATTGTATCTTCGTTATTCTGCTATTACGTTGCTTCATATGGTTCGTAGACTCACTTTATGCACATGTCGACGTCAGATAAATCTTTTTAACTCGGATAATAACGTTCAAAAGCTTCTCTCCGTTTCCAATTGCGTGCGGGGACTCACTATATAAATGAATTCTTAACAGATGAACGCTTTAGTGCTTCAATTGTAATGCTCACTATAACTAAAGTTGTATATCTCCCCATTTTTTTATGACACATATAGAAATATTATTTTAATTGTAAAGGATTAAATGATAGTGACACAAATAAAAAAATATCACTACTCAGAATACATATTTGTGTCATTAGATACAAAATAAAATATGATTGAAAAAAGTCAATAGTCCCACATCCTTTCCATTGTGTGAGAACATGTTAATATGTTTAAATAGTAAGTCTTGGAATTTAATTGCAATAATGATTAAAGATTTAATTTTGATAGTGAAATAAGGTGACCTCCTAGAAAGTTATAGTGTCGCAAGATAATATTTCTATATTTTATGGTTTTGAGTTCTGCGACACTTCGTGACACTTTATTCTATATCTATCGAGAGGTACCCTCCACACTTACACTTTTGAATTGTTTCGCGTTCTAGTTGTGTAAAACAAATATGTAGCTAGTTAGGCATTCGTGACTAATTGCGATATGAAAATAAATAAGTGATGCCGTAAGTTTGAGATGTCTCAAAAGTCGACGCAGAAGACACAAGTTTTCTATGTTCTAGAAATGCACAAGTAAAATCTAAAACGTACACCTTTGTGAACGCATGGTCGGAAACTTTATCCATCGAACTCTATCCTTCTGAATAAATTTGGATAAGCTTCATACCTAACCTAAATTAATAAATCATTTGACTAAGCTAACTAAGATATGATGGTTAAGTCAAAATGGTAATCACTAGAGTGACATGTAAAAACGTAGAAAGTCAATGTTTACAACTAGACCTTCCACTTTTTGCTAAAAAGTCCTTTTCAACTTTCCGCCAATAACATTAGTTGTTGACGATAACTCAGCAACGAGAAGTAAGTTCTCTTACAAAGTTTTGGATTTCCTTTATCCACTTAGATCACTTATCTTTAAATGTATGTTGATGTCCCGCTGACTTTTCATGATTGATCAATTCAATATGCGCGCGCATTAGTGGGTTTTTTTGTGAGAGAAAGACAAGATACAGTGAACAATCTTCACACATACTGTAAAGAGAGGCAGACAATAAGATCGTCTGGGGGCCGGTGATATCTCACGTCGCGTCTTCTCAAAAAATTAAAGTGATGAGCGCCCTCCACACACGTGCTCATATTTGTCTCCATTAATTTAATACTATAAGGTCTCATGTTACTCAACAAGATTGTGATGTACCACACGTGAAGGTCTCCATGGCGGAAAGCAAACGGAGACAATGATAGGAGAATTCCACGGTGGTTGGTACTATTTCGTGAAATCTTTTAGGTAGATAATGAGATAATAACACATCTCCTTTTAGACTACGGACATAAACCATGTAAGCAAAGTTTCTTTTGGTCAGTAACCATGTAATCAAAGTTGACTACTAATATTTAGCCAAATTAAAAAAAAAAATTTGACCACTAATAGTGGATCGCTCAAGTCCCCACATAATTTCATGACTAGGAATCTACTAAAAACTGTCTGAAGCGTGATCTTTCAGTCATTGTAATGCTTTGATCGATAGAGGTTGGTGACCACCAATCACAGAGGTGATGTGAAGAGGGTTAGTGGCAACAAAATGGGATTAAGATTTCTTACCACATCATTTTTCTACATGCAAATCTCAACTTCTTTTCTTTACTTTTTTCCCCTTCTTCTTTTATTTATTTTTTTATTTTTTTTTTTTGGGAATGGACAGTTAAATGGGAAGTTTTACACGATATCTATTTTTTTTCCCCTTTCTTTTAAAAAAACTTGTGAGTAAACAAAATTTGTAATACAATATTCTGGTGTGACAGCAAAATCTAACTTTTTCTAGCAAACTTTAATTTCTTTAAAAAAATAATAAAATATAATATAATATATACTGGTGAAAATGTTAGTGTGACGCTGATATTTTTAACAAGTAGTAGTTAGGTATTAGTGTGTAAGAGCTATGTTTTGTTAAATTTACATTTCATCAAGATGTTTTGATTAATTTCATCCGAAATGCAAAGTTGAAATTTGCAGAAACCAATCAACACATGCAGCTGCTATTTTTATTATTATTTTGTATGAAAAATGTAGGGGCTATTTATTATTATTATTTTGTATGAAAATGTAGGGGCTATTTGGTTGCGTGGAAATAGAGCCGTAGTACGTAATATACACACACACACTAGTGACTAGTAGGCTACAATTTATACACCACTTGTTTCTTTAGCTGACACCTTGGTATTCTCGTATATTGTGGGTAGGCCTGTCCATCCGGCCTGGCCCGGCTCGGCCCGAAAATCCGGGCCCGGGCCGGGCAAAACCGGAGCCCGGACCCGGGTACCCCGGGCCGGGTTCCGAGTTGGCCCGGATTTATTCCAATTCTTTTTATCGAATTTTTTAAATTTTATTTAAATTTTAAATTATAAAAAAAAGACAACAAAAATTAATAAAAAACAATAATTTTATTAATCACTTAAAATGGCATAAATTACAAATAAAAAATGATAAAAACAAATTTTTTATTAATAATTAATAAATCATTTACAAATTACAAGTACAAATTTATTTTGGAATTCATCGCATCACAATAGATAAGTACATCCCAACTAGGCTGGCACCTACTCACCTATATCACTATCATTTGTAACTATTTCCAAAATAATTCTTTACAAATTTTAAGCTAAGATATAAAAATTATAATTTATTCTTTATATCTATCTGCTAGTCCCAATTCTTTAAATTTATCTTCAATTTCAGCCATTCGATCGATGTCTTGCGTTCGCTTCTCGTACCTCCACTAATCTTGTAAGCACATCAACGCTTGTAAGCTAAGATATAAAAATAGCCGTTTTTTGACCGTTTTTGGGCACAAAACGGTCAAAAGACCGATATGACCGTTATGGCCGGCCCGGCCCGGCCCGGCTGTTTTGGCCACAACGGTCACAGTAGTGATCGTTTGGCTGGGCCGGGTCGGGCTGGCCTGGCCCGGCTCAGCCGTTTTTGCCACAACGGTCACTCTGGTGACCGTTGTGGCCGGCCTGGCCCTGTTTTTTTTGGCAACGGTCACCAGTGGTGACCGTTGCCACCGGGCCGGGCTCCGGGCCCGGGCTGCCCGGCCCGGATTGTTGCCCGGCGCCAGCCCTGTTCCGGGCCGGGCCGGGTGTCGCTGAGGCAGCCCGGAACCCGGCCAGGCCCGGATTTCCGGGCCAAGGCCGGTCCGGGCTCCGGGCCGTGCCCGGGCCGACGGGCTTTTTGGACAGGCCTAATTGTGGGAACTTGGATATAATTTAATTTCGGCAGGTTTGTTGGGGAAGAAATAACATATTGGTTTTGCTAAAAAAATATTGGACTCTTTAATTTTGTGGAAGTTGAAAATAACTTGAAAAACTAATTTTAATTAAGAAATAATTCAGATGAGGGTATATCACACATTCTCATTGGATAATCATTACTGGAAAGATATTATTTTATTTTGAAAGTCGAGAAAATAAAAGAAACACTCTCACCTTCTCATGGAACACCTAGAATTTTGCAAGAAGCATATATAGGTACATTCTACATCCCGATTAAATGATTTTAAATATGTTGCAGTGATTACAATATGTTTTAATTGTTTACTAATTTCGTACATAAACTTAAACAAAGATGGAAAGGTTTCTTATGAAAGGAAGAAGCTGGTGTTAGCAATATGATGGAGTACTTTTTTTTTGGGGAAAAATGTGTCAAGGCCCTAAAATTAGAAAGCAGATGTGGCCCAGCCCCAGCAACTTTTCCCCTTACCCTTTAGCCTAAAAAAACAAAAAAGTGTGGCTCAGCCCCAAAAGCCCATCTTTATACATGTAGTCTGTGTATTTTCCAAAGCCTACCGAGAATGCCCTCATCTCTCACCAGGAAACCATTCCTTCCCTAACGTGATTCGACGACGAAAATAGAGGGGAAAAGCTGGAAAATGGAGTAAATTGATCCTTCT
>BQKN01063220.1:295128-335197 GCA_022839385.1 Asparagus kiusianus
CTCTCTCTCTCTCTCTCTCTCTCTCTCTCTCTCTCTCTCTCTCTCTCTCTCTCTCTCTCTGAAAAAGCTAGAAGAAAATGGTGACTGCAAATGCAGCCCGTAATATTGTCGGCAGCATTGGTATCCATAATTCTAAACTCTTTTCTTTCTTCTCTCTTTTGATGAAATTTGTTTTTTTCCCCCTCCTCTCATTCCTCTACGTATATAGGACAAGATTTCTGTTTCTTGCAACAGAAGTCTCGGTCCGATTTTGAACTTGTAACTCTAGTCATCTAATCCTCACTTTTTATCGTAAGTTTGAGCCAATTTCAATGACCTAACATTTACCTAGTTTATATTATTTTTATATTTTAAGTTTTACATATTCTTATAAAATGGTTTTGACTTCAAATTGAAGATTAATATTATTTACCAGGTTAGTAAAACAGTTAAAAGTTTCATGGTAATTATAAGAAGTTTTTTATTATTTTCGATTACTGAACTAGTCATTAGTTAGAATTAATGCTTTAACTTGATTGATCTTTGTGAAAGATGAAAAGGCAATTATTTGTAAATCAGTTCTTTTCATATTCTCATTTTTCTCAAATCCATAAAACAACCATAAACCTTTGAAATTCTTGTAAAACTAGTTTGGTCTCTTCTCTAATAGACAGTCACTATTTTCTCAATTCAGTGTTCATGAATCATAATGTTGTGTTTTAACATTGATTTATCTATTATTTCGTTTTATTTTTTTTCCTTTCTAGTTACTTCAATAGAAATATTTCAATTTTTCTTATTCAATCTCGCTATTTGTCTTCAGGAAATGTCATATCCTTCGGACTGTTTATATCACCAATGTAAGTACAGTTACTTTATTATTAATTTATCGATTTTTCTAAAGGGTTCTCATGGGCACTCATTAGAAAATGAGAGAAATAGAGAGAAATGAATAGCAAATTGACCCTTTTGATTTGCAGTAATTTATCTCCTTTGCCCTTCCTCTCTCTCTCTATCTAGAAAAACCCTATTGCAAGAACATGCTTTTGCAGTTAATTCGCATTAATGGAAAATTAAAAGCTTTCGCTATTTAGGTATGTAATATTAAAGTGATCCGAATTGGTAGCAATTAAAGTTTTATTCATGCACCTTCTCTCCTTATTCCACTTACTTATTGCGTATATTCTTTAAATAAACATATATATATATGCATCTTCTTTTCAAATTCTACATAGGGTGAAGTAATTAATATATATATAAATTTAATAAGAAAATTTTAGAAATTTCCTACTACGTAAATATTGTTATTACAAATTTCCTCTTACATATAACATTATTCTTACAAATTTGGTACTTTAAAATTTTAGAGCATAAGCTCAGACACTGCCTGCTTAATTGACCTTATTATTTTATGGTACCTATATATAAAAAGTGTTAATTGCGGATAGACCCCTTGGGCTATATCATCTAATTACAGATAGAACCCCTTAGTTCTATTGTTGCAAATAGGCCACCTAGTGAGCGAACTTGTTTTCCTCTATTTTTACCATCTGAAAAAGAAAAGAAAAAATTAATAGACGTTCTAAGAGATCTCGTCTTTTTTTTTTTTTTTAAAGAACTTCACACAAATCGATCTACTAGGATAAGAATGGGTCTATACGAAATTGGGCAATAGTACTAGGGATCGATCTACACGCAATAAAAAAAATGAAGATATATATTTTATTATGGTTTACTACTATATAAATAACATTCCTTTATTAATCTTGATGCAGGCCGACATTCTTTCAGATATGGAAGAGGAAGGCGGTGGAGGAATTCTCTCCCATCCCGTACCTAGCGACCCTTCTTAATTGCATGCTTTGGGTGTTTTACGGTCTTCCTTTCGTGACCCCCAACAGCACTCTCGTGGTCACCATCAACGGCGCCGGCCTCGGGCTCGAGACGTTATATTTGCTCGTCTTCTTCACTTACGCATCGAAATCTCTTCGCGTACGTAAATCCCAATTAATCATCGTCTACCTAGCTATAAGTATATTAATAATGTTGTGGAGTAATTATGTTTTTTGTTTGGTACGGCCAGCTGAAAGTACTGAAGATATTGGGGGTTGAGCTTCTGTTCATGGCTGCGGTGATCGGAGGGGTGATGGGCGGGGCTCACACGCATGAGAAGAGAAGTCTGATCGTAGGAGTTTTATGTGTCATCTTTGGAACTTGCATGTACGCTTCTCCTTTAGCAGTCATGGTAAGATAATTCAAATTAATTATTCTCAAGCCCTAAATTCAGAATTAATTATGTTATTACGTACCCTTGCCTTGTGCTCGGGGAAACGTACGTGTAACCTTCGATTCCCATGTGTTTTCTTTTTCATTTTGGTGTGGGACAGAAATTGGTGATTCAAACCAAGAGCGTCGAGTACATGCCCTTTCTCCTTTCGCTTGCCAGTTTCTTGAATGGAGTCTGTTGGACTGCCTATGCTCTCATCAAATTCGACATCTTCATCACGGTAACATGCGCCTCCATTAGATATTTACGTCGATAATATCGTTTTGCATAGGCAATAGTGCTTCAAACACTTGCGTCGGTGAAGAAAACATGCTATCCTTGTGTTTGCACAATATTTTTTTTAGTCAACTTGCGTCGTGAAGCAACTATGAAGCTTGCTCATTCTTAATCGTCAATTAGATAAAAAGGGGATATGAAGTCCGACACAATGATCTCTTATCCTAACATGAAGCAACCATGAAGCTAGCTTGCTCATTCTTTTGAAGGCTTCTATATAATTGACTATGTAGCCCGCCTTGAGAATACATACGTCAATGTCTTAGCATCACTTGCAGCCACTTTAGCCTTGACCTCCAAGTCTACTAAGCTGATTACAATAGCTACCCACCAATTATGTTGTTCTAAATATATCTTGGATCGTGTGTATCTGACTTGACGCTCTAATGACAAGGGAGTTTTTTCTTTTTAAATTGGTTCCTGTCTCTTATAACATCTATGATCCGTATATTTATTAGTCAGGGTAAACATATCCTATTTGGGTCAATATGCTAGGCTGGATATAGAAATTGCCCCTCTTCCTCTTACTGCATTTTGTGACGTGCTATCCTTGTGTTTGCACCATATTTTTTTTCTCAGATTCCAAATGGATTGGGAGCACTTTTTGGAGCCTGCCAGCTGATACTCTACTGCTGCTATTATAAATCTACTCCAAAAAAGAAGCCCAAGAGCTCAAAGACAGATATTGAAATGCCTACCGTTGATCCGAACACTGTCAACGAAACGAGCGCCAAGTGATTAAACGTCGAAGTCTTCATAAATTTTCCATTTGTGTTCATATTTTGAGCAGGGTCTTTTTGATGCTAATTTCCCCTTGCAGCGAATTTGATCGCCTTGAGGAGTAGGATTAAGGAGTCGTTTAGCTTAGCCCTTAAGAGCGGCGTTGTTGGCGGTGAAATAATTCACTCCATTTGTTTCATGCTTATTAGAGTTTCTAAATAAAACTCTTGCCTCTGTATCGGTTCCTTTTTGTTAAATGGTTTGTAAGGGATCAAATATTTCCAGATGAAAACCGCTACCTTTTTGAATATTTTGCTCAACGTCGTTGTTAGAATCTGAGACCACTGCTTTTATTTTCTTTGATTCCGGAACCGTTGGGAGTCCCAGCACAGCAACATTGTTTGGGTACACGTGCGAGCGAGAAGTTTTCCATACAGGGACAAAGTTCTTTTACAGGCACCATGTGTTCTTCAATGCTTGCAACTTACTGGCGTTGTAAGTGGCCGCAGCTGCAGTAAATGCGACATTCGTCGCGCGAGCGTTCAACGGATGAAACCGCCGCTCCAAACATTAGCACGGTCCTCGTGTAACATTCCTGAATTGTGAGGCGCGTCAATTTGCCGTCCTTCTGTCTGCATGACGCACATTCGACCCGTGTCTATTTGACTGCAACTGGCTCAGGTCCGCGCGACAGAGATATATAAGCTGCTGATGCGGGTCTCAGCCTTTATAAAACTACGAAGTAACCAGTCACACACTGAATCTGCCATCTGCATACATGTAAGGACGATGAGGTTTTTGACTCGATTGCTCCGCGTTACTTCACAGCCTCGCTGCTACTCTGGGCTCCATTATCCGCCTTCACTAAACATGAGTTCTACCGTCTTGCCTTCCTACTCTGAGCTAGGAATCAAATCATTCCTTTACAAATCAGTGCCTACTGTCTGGTGCTACAATTCAAATCAAATCATTTCACCAAAAAATTCACATGTCGGCGTGCCTTAATCCTAAGCATCAAGAGGCTACCGCTATCCTCTGACATCTATGTCCACAACAAACAACCGTGGAGAGCAACTGACCACGCTAAGGCGAAACATATAAAACCTCAAAAAATCATGCTAGTATGTTCTGTAGTTATTTTAAGAAAAACATATATCCTGCAGTTTTATTAGCTAGCACGACACAACGGGAGTCTTTCAATTGATTATTTTTGCTCAACTTTGCGAGTGCAGACAATCCTGCCGTGTCATCGCGTCTATTAGTTCTTGTAGAAACACCAATTAATTAAAGAAGGTACGAACCAGAGAGAAACATAACAAAAATTCAAGAGAGTGACAGTATCAATCCTAACAAGCAACTAAGTATACTCCATAAGAAGTGTATGATCATATAATTTTATTCCTGCTTGACACCAAAACTAGCGGGCTTGGGAATTTGTGAAATAATGACGGCTAAAATTGTCTTTTACTTAGGGCTTGTTTGGATTGAAGGGAATAAGGGTGAAGAGAAGTTAGGGGAACCATTCACCTCCATTCACCTTGTTTGGGAACATTTAGGAGGTGAAGTTATTCACCCTAGTTCCCCTTGGTTCACCCCCTAATAGTATAAAATTTGTTACCCCCCAAATTGGGGTGTAACCAAGGGGAAGGGAACTCACTTCCCTTCCCTTCCATTCTCTCACCTAGTTTCCCTTAACTTCCCTTCACCCCCTACAAATCAAAACAGGCTCTTAGTCAAACATCATGGCTTACAATCCACGGGAAAAACCACCTGCCAAACACCCAAACGTGGATAATCCAGTTTGACCGCTAGTATTTTAGCCCGCGTGTCAAGCTACAGGCTACTCACATGTGAGAGCATTATGTCTAAAGAAAATATACATACAATTAAGCTAGGCTACTATTTACAGCATCTAACACATATACGATCCTTAATGTTGCTTAACGTTTTACATGCATGGGAATCAATCACATCGGAGCAAGGCTCATTCTTTGACTGGGAATCGGAATCCATTGTTACAATAAAATATTCTAAATTTTATTTTCTGTTAATTCTCTTCAAAATATATGCACCTAATATTTTTTCGAATGAAATTTTAAGTACAACTTAAAGCTTAAGGAAAACTAATATAAAGCGACTAAGGGATGCTTATATAAATAAAATATCTATAAGTGCAACTAAACAGACGATTATTGTGTGCTCCTATTCAAGAATGCTAGTTTTTTCAGGGTGTACCTTATCCTCTATGCAGATCTGGAACTTATCGCATTAATTTTATTAATAAACACTCTTTTATCCTGTGGCTCGATGTGCAATGGTTTGAATGACTAAGTTTGCAGCTAATATCGTGCACGTTCAATGGATTCAATCACCATCCTAAGTCGCCATGCAGACCTGTATGTATGTGCCTGCGGCCTTGCAAGGCATACCAGATTGTCAGCACTCAGCCTGCATGATATTGATTCGACGCATGCCCGTTCAACCACATCTGGTTCAGGTCCGACAGAGGCATACTCTACAGTCTCTTCTCATGCAGGTCTCAGCCTTTGCAAAATGGCAAGGTACTTGTTGAACAAAAGAGGATCAACCACGCGAACTTGAGTCGACTACTCAGCCTTACTACGTATCCTCTCTGCGGTCGCTCTACGACTCAGCTTCACTCCATGGTTTTATCATATGGCCCTAAACCCAGTATCCTCTCTCCAATCAAAAATCAAATCATTTCACCAAATCTACACGTCGGTGCGATTGACACCTCAGGATGATCGGACATACATAGGACATACTCCATATCGGGGCTGACCAAATCCGGAAAGCACACTAATCATACTGAGTCGTTAATATACCAGATAAAAACCATACAAGTGTCTTTTAGAATAAGCAGTTTTTTCTTCTATAACACAATTTTAAGTTTTTCATGTTTTTTTCTCCCACTCAAATCATCAATATTTAAGGTAACATTTATAATACCAATTATAAGACTAGTGAGCTTCAAATATACTGACAGATAACAGTAATTTTAACAATAAAAGGTAATTAATAGATATATTGTTAATACCCTATCAAAGATGCACGTAGAAAAGAAAGAACAAAATCTAAATTCATTCACCAACCAAACACTGTCCATCTATTTATCCCCAAAATGATAATTCACAAGATGGTACATCCACATTTGTTCTCTTTTGGTGTATTTTGTGCTTTCTTGTCATTTCCTAATCACAAAACCAAGAAAAGTTAGAATGCGATAGCCGGCTATAATTCGAAAGGCTAAGTAGCACTTAAATAGCTTATAGTTTCACTCCTTTAGAAAATGTATACCCGCAGTTGTAATTTATAGCATTTATATACCCTGAGTTGTTCAAAATTAGCACATTAATACCCTCTGTTATGCAAATGTGAAAGTTTTCATTCGAAAGTTCCCATATAACATTCATATGTTAATGTTAGAGCTTTTAAACCATTATTGGTTAATTACTATTAAACTTAACCAACTTCTAATTTAAATGTATCCTAATTCTATTTTTAAAATAGAACTTGGAAATATTGGGTAATGACTTCAACAAACTTAATAGACTGAAAGTCATAAAATTAGCATATGAATGTGCCAATTTTGAACAACTTACGGTATATAAATGCTACGAAATACAACTAAAGGTATATAAGTGCCAAAGGAGTGAAACTATAACGTATTTAAGTGCTATTTAGCTAATTCGAAAAGATATAATAACTCAGAATAGAAAGATATTTGATATCATATCAAAAGGACATGGACAATATTTACCAGTTCCTTTTTCTGGAGGTCGGAGAACGACATGCATAGTTGTAATCCCTGCAGAGAAATCACACAAAGGACTTTTGCATTCTCCCAATGTTTTGCTGTTCTCCAATATTTTCCCTCCATTAATCAACTTAAGGTCATCCACAGTCTTAGGAGCATTCTCTTTCTCTGTCATCAGAAACCATTTTTGAGAAGAGTCGGAAGACAGAATATAAAACCTCTTGATATACAGGATCAAAAAAATAAAAAAAAATAAAAAAAGATTTTGAATTAACTATTCAGCTCTGCTAAATTAGGAAAATAAATTGAAATGATAGCATGACTATCCTTAGTGTGATACACTTAATAAGTAAAACACATTGAATATTATCACTTTAAACTATTCATTTCTGTCATTATTACAAAAGAGCGTCGAATCTGAGAGATGTCATAAGACATTCAAGTAATTAATCACCAGGATATTAGAGTCTGGTTTAGGTCTTAATTTTGGGCTAAGCATAGGACTTAATGGACTAGGGTGAGTGGGTTAGTCATATTTCAACTTGGTTCGGATGGGCTCGGGCAGGGCTCAGGCCTAAGTTTTGAATTCTCTGCCAAGCACCCAGTAACCACTCCGAGCTGGGTTAAAGCCCAGCCCATATGGGCTGAGCTGGGCGGGCTTGTGAGTGGGCCCAGCCCGGTGGCCACCTCTAGTCATTATGAATGGATCTCCATCATTTTTGTCAATGGAAATAGTTAAACCATTAGATTCATCAATTACATGGATAAAGTAACTTTTCTAATGTCTTAGTTATGTTATTAGACGCTCTATAACCTTTGCTACACGAAAGTATCCCAAAAATACAATTTTATTTACTTTAGAAGTAAACCTTCGCATTTAAAAGAAAACATTTGCATCCATAGACATGAAGATGGGTAATAAACGGGGATCAGGCCGAATATTATTGGGCCTCAGTTATTAAGAAAACATTCAACTGGCCGACAGGGCCATGCAACCTTGTAGGCCACTTGCAGTTGCCTGCTGCGAGAGGATCTCACAGCAGGTTGGCTTGGGCGGGCTTGGGCCCAACCCGGCCGGACAACTAGCCTGGGATGCCTGTCTGACAGGCCGGGCTTGGGTAGCTCCCAAACTTTAATCAAAGAGCCAAGAAAAGCCTGGACCTGGTAGAGGTTCGGGCCAAGCCCGGACCGAGCTCAGCCCTTGACCTGGTCTAATAAAGACCCCAGAGGAAAAGGTCGATTCAAAGGATATTATGCCTGGAGAGGACACATAATCCTACAAGCAGAATGCAGCAAAACCAACTCACTCACCTCCAGGGGATTGAATTTTTCAAAGAATCATCCACATTCGTTGGTAATTGGTAGCCCTAAGAAGACTTGCTTTTTTCTGAGGAAGTTCAGTGCTAATGTAAGTTTATTTCTGCAATTGAACGTACAAATGTGAATGATTTTAAAAGAATAGTTAGGTCATGGCTATATGCATAACGAACTTAATCAATTCACTAGAAATTGTGAGTTGATCATATAGTTAAAGAGAAAACGCTTCTCAGGGCTCATACAGTTAAAAGAGGAACTTATCGGACAAAACACAGAGACATTAGACTTGGTCCCACTGATCTCCAGCTTGGTAATATATTCACTTTTTCAGGGATCAGTTAAAGAGAACGTAAAAATTAGACTTGTTCCCACCGATCTGCAGCTTGCTAATATATTCACAAAGTTGTTACCTGAAGAATTTATTAAAAATTGAAAGAAAAATGGTAGCAATCCTATTCAATCTCCTTCATAGGGTTGCGTCTAGATCCCAATACTACTTTCTGTTAGTCAAATGTTGGAATATTACAATCAAAACTGGAATAGTCCTCTAAAAATTTTCATGTGATTTGTACGTAATAAAAATTGGCCAACTGTAACCCTAAAGGTGATAATTTAGGTAAAAGCCCTATCTTTAACCTTATTTACTCTCACTTAGAGTTTGCCCTAAAGTTAGTTTTCACTCCCACTTATAGCTGATTCAGACACCACTTTAGGGGTATAGTTCTGATCAATTTTTATGATGTACAAATCATATAGAAATTTTTGGGTGAATATACCAACTTTTTAACAGTAATATTGCACCATTTTAATAACATAACGCAGTAATATGCTACCTTTAAAACAATGGCGTATTTAAATGTAAAAAAAAGAGAAAAAAACCTATCGTCTATGGGGGCCACGTCATGTAAACTATAAATTATTTAAATGCTATAAAGCCTATTATTTCATACCTATCAAGCAATTATAGCATTCATAGATATTGTTTCTCAGTTTGACAAAAAAAAACTAGACATATCATGGAGACCAAGAAACCCAAGTTCCATAGAGAAATTAGACTATCCAGTTACCACAACAATTTGTCGCATCAAAATTATGTGTCATGGGCTATACCTTTTAAACCTGGTTGATAAAAAGTGGAAACCCAAGCGAAAGTTGGATGCTTAAACTAATTGGTTACTTTTTCTACATTTGGCGATCGGAAACATAGAAATACATGGTGTTTGCTACATTTGAAAACGTCACTGCAACCACATAAACATATCCAACTTTCAGTTTTTGCGAAGTGGAAACTCATGCTTTCAAATGAATGAAGCCCATGGTCTAATAGTTCCGGTTCTAAGTCTTGCAAAATTGATGCCTTAATATGATCAGGACAAGCATACAAGATCTTCTCATCTAGATAATGTATAATCTTCATCATACATCCATCTCTACACTACCTACACAATTAAAAAATCCTCTAACTACTTGATTCCACCTCCAATCCAAAAGGAAACTCAATCTCCAATAAAGAAAAACATATTACTTCAACAAAAAATTCAACAAAAAAAAAAAGAAAAAAAAAACTCCTACAACAAGCCCTTCACTATAGCCATCTACATACAACTTGCCAAAATAAAATAAAATCAATTGCAAACCCAACTTTTACTCATCACATTCTTCAATCTCAATCCAAAACAAAAGTTAAAAGAATCTCTCTCTACTCTTGCTCTCTGTATCCAAGCTACAACAGGCGGACACCTATCTTTGGCCCAAGGCCGTACCTAGGAATTTTAGGGCCCAAGGCGAAATATTAGATGAGGCCTAAGTGATACAACTCATAATAGATTTTATCTCATTCTTCTTACCTTTTGAGCTGCAAAATTACTAATTAAAGTTTTATATTCAATATTTTCTAACATATTATTTTCGATAGAAAAATATTGCTAAATCATTCAATCTATCTTGTAACATGGTCGATCTTAAATAAGATTTTAGTAATTTTAATTTTAAAAAACTTTTTTCAGCAGAAGCAACTGTTACGGGTATAGTCAATAATACACGATAAGCAATACAAGTATTTGGAAAAGAATCTAACCACTTTATATAGTTCAACACTTCAATTGGACTATTAATCTCTACTTTTAAAATTTCCCTAAGCACTCTCAATTCTAAAAACAAATCAAGTCCATTAATATCTAAATGTTCATCATGTTTTAGTGCATTTTTCGAGATTAAGACAATATTCTTTCAATTCAATATCATTTGAAGCTTTTAATTTTTTTAAATCAAACAAAAAACCAAAAAAAATTCATATGTTTTGAATTGTTCAAACCTACTTTCAATTGAGCCAAGCGATTTATCAATGTATAAGAAATATTCAATACGAAAAGATTCTTCTAAATTTTGATATCTCTATCTCTAAAGTTTTTCTTGGCCCTCATATGAATTTTCTTTATATTCTTCATTAAAATTAGTACTAGCTTTTTCTTCTTGAATATTATTATCGTTAATATCATTATTTGTCCTAAATTCTCAACATAATCTTCTAATTCATTCTCAAGTAAAGATTCATCTATTCTTTCTTCTTCTGTTGAAGTTGATGTAACATTATCTTTTTTGCTAAAAACAAATTTATCAAGAGCTCCTTGTTGAGATCGAATTAATTTTTCAACTCTTTTACTTTTTTTTAATTTTTGACAACCACTTTCATATTTTTTATTAAGCATGCTTTCAAAATATAAAATAGCAAATAAAAAGGCTAAAAAGCTTTCAATGTATATCTACAATATCTCTAATTAAGCATAAAATTAATATGAATAAATGATAAAGGAAATTAAATAGCTTTAGTTAGAAAGATAGAACCGGAGATTCGGAGGCGGTGAGCCCGCGAGAGAAGCGGCCAAGTGGGATCGGAGATTTGGAGGCGGCTGGCGGTGGGAACGGAGGTGGTTGGCGGTGGGAGCAGAGGTGGCTAGCGATAGGAGTAAGAAGAGCTTAGCGGCACCGCCGACGGGATTAGGATTCGTAGGAAGAGATTGAGGGAGACTGGAGAGTCGGGAGTTTGATGTTTGAGAGAGGAGGTTGCGGGAGGGGGTGGGAGAAAGAGAGAAAGAAATAGGGTTAGGGTTTTGGCTGTGTAAGGGACTTAAAGAGTTGTGGATGGGTGGGCCCTACCCAGGATGAGACCCAAGGCAAAGGCCTTGACTACCTAAGGGTAGGGTCGGGCCTGCTTTGGCCACTCGTCAAACACAGCTAGTCACTGCCACCATGCTACTCACCTACCCTCCTACCCACTCTCCTTTCTCGGAAGCAAACAAGAGAACGAGTAAAAGGGGAATGCCCCTTAAAAGAAAATATCTTTTTGAAAAAAATAAAATTAAACTAGGGCTTTATCCCACTTTTTAAATTCCTCTTAAAAAAAACTAGAGCTGGTCTGACCAGATCCGGACCGACCCGCTCTTAATAATAATAATGATAAAAATTGCTTTAATAAAAGAAAAATCAACCCCAGAAACATCATGAACTTGTGAATTTGCAAATAGAACCCCTAGAATTTGTAAAATTTACATAAAGACCTTCAAAGACTTCACTAATTGCAAATTTTTATCGAAAGCCCTCAGGCTCTGTAAAATTTCTAGACATACCCAAAGGAGTTTAGATCTGCGGACTTTACAGAAAAATCAAAGAACTTACAAAATTTATAGGAATACCCAAAAGACTTCGTAATATAAGGGCACGTGCATTGCACATGAATGTATTTGTATTATGTTTTGAATTTTTTTGTGGACAGGAAAACAAGGAAGTGACTCGAAAGAAAAAATAAATATTTAAAGAAGCATTTGAAAGAAGTTTAAGTGTACATATAATAATATGTAAACTTAAAAAAGGAAATAAGTGAAAACAGTTTCGTTGATCGGTTCATGGTTATTTTTTACTTTTGCGGCCAAGCATGGGTAAATTTGTGGTTAGGTTAGTACATACTCATGTTTTTATATTGGCTTCAATCCTATCACTTACGCTCATAAAAACATATTCTTTAACACTATATGTCATCATTAGTTTATAACACTCAGATGTTACATCTTCAAACCTGACCATACAATCAACTTTTAAGTAACCAAACAAGTGTTCCGCTTCATTAAATGAGGTAACATTTGTTGTTTCTTTTATGTCATTCACTACTAAAAATGAAGTTTCTACATTTTAAAAATGTTAGTACCTTAATTATAAATTATCACAGTTAATATAATTATCAGTAATTACTCCAATAATATTATTAATTATCATTTTATTAAATTAATTTAATAACACTTACAATATGCAATTTGTTTACTATATGAATACCAATTTGTGAAATAATCACCAAGTTAACTAGTAAATTACAAATAACGTTAGAAGGTTATATAAATTAACAAACTGTACAGAATTGGTATTATCATTAAATTATCAATAGACTAAGTGTTGTTAGAAATTTATATAACTGAACAAGAACTTGAAGTAATTGAGTGAGGCCACTTTGGTGATTTTGGATGCAACTTGGAAGGCATCATGGAAAAAACATTTCAGCTGAATAATCAAGAAATCATTGAATAAAAATATGAATGCGAATAAATTAGTATAAACTTTTCATTTTTGCTTTTTGCTTGTAAAATTAACATATAAATGATATGAAACTTTTGTAATAATTTGAATATACATGTTTGAAGATATAAGAGAAATGTGAAGTTCCATTCAGTCTAGGATTTTAATGATGCAAAAGTTACAATTCGGTCCTCAAGTTTTGCTATAATTACATTTTTTGATGGTGCAAACTTTGTTTAGAAGTAAATGAAAGAAAAGGAACAAGATATGCTATCTTATTTAATGAAGTGGAATAGACGATTGTTCAGGAGTTGACTATGTACTCAATCTTGAAGAGGAACAAGAGTGTTCCAAACGAACGGTAGCATGTAACGGTAGGGAATGTCTTTCTCATTAGGGCAATCGGTAGGGAATCCCTGTTGCTTAGGTAATGGATACGGGTACGGGTATGAAAACTTGAAGAGGTAGATTCCTGTATTATGGTTATTACAACTAAAAGTAATAAGATTGAACCTGGCAAAAAGATAGTAGATGGAGATTAAGAATCAGATGAAGAAAAAGAAAATGAATATGTAACCAAATTGTTAAAGCAATTAATTGGACGATTTTAGAATGCTTCTATATAAATCAAGCCAATTTATTAGCCGTTCTAAATTTCTTGCAATTGTTTTACATTTATTTGGTATCGTTTGGATTTTCCCTTGAACTTAATGTTCTTAATTTTCAAATAGGCTAATCTAGTGAACTTTTTGGCATCCTATTAATTTTTATATAGTGTTACTTCATATGAATCGGGTATTATTTTTGTTACAACAATCCACAAAGGCTTCTTAACTATAATAATATACATCAAATAGCTGTGTTATTTAATAAATTATATATCCAAACGATACCAAACATATATATCAAGTCCTTATAAAGTTTATCGTACATGTTAGTTTAATAAACAAAAAATTAAATTGGATACTTATACTAATTAACTCTTGTTCAAATTTCCATTCAATTGATTTCTAAATTATTCATCTAAAGTATTTTTTTTTCAACAATGTCCTCCAAATTGCATCCAAAATTACCAAAATCTCTCATTAAAATTTTCATTTAATAACTCTGAATTATCATTAAATTACATAAATTTCTACAAACACAGCTTATTAATAAGTTATGATGACAAGACCAACTTTAAACAATGTGTTTACTAGCAGTTAAATTATATCATTTTTTAACATTACCATCAATTTAATGATTGCATTGGTAATTATTATCATTTTTTTAACATTATGATTAATTCAGTGGTTGAAGTAGTAATTATGTACAAATTGGTAATCATATGACATATTGGTCATTATATAATAAATAAATTGTCAATCGTTAATTTCTAAGCTCTATAATAACTGGTAATTAATAACGTTATAGTAGGAATTGCCAACAATTATATTAATAATTAATAAATTTATAATTCTATATATTAACATTTTTAAAGGTGTAAACTTTGTTTAAAAGTAAATGATGTATGAAAAATAGTATATCTTACCTTATTTGATGAAGTCAGAATACTTGGTTGGTTGCTTAGCAGGTGACTATGATCAATTTTAAGGATGGAACATCTAAGTGTCACAAACATATGATACATGTACAGATAAAAGAATATCATTTTTCAGGAGGGTAACTGATAAGATGAAGGCAAATGAAAAGCGAGAATATGAATTCATCTAAGCACAATTGCACCCAAACTCAGCCTCCAAAAGTCAACAACAGCTAATCAGTCAACTGATCATCCATCCTGATTCACGTAGATTCAAACTATGTCTTCTCATTTCAGTTTTAAATTTTCATATTATTATATGCAAACACTCAAAAACTTCTTTCCAATGCTTTACTTTAAATCTTTCTTTTTTCCTTCAACTCACTTCCTCATTTTCCTCTACATGAAAAAATTCAAAACATAAAACAAGTACATTCACGTGCAACACATGCACTATACTAGTTAAAATGAAATCACAACAAACAATGCCTAGTTTGTATCAATGTTAACAGAACTCCATTCAAAACAAAAAGAAAAAGAAAATTTTGTTTGGTGGTTCTATGTTTAAAAACTCTGTTTATAAGAGAGGCCAAAAAATTCATTCTTTTGACAAAATCTTTTTAAACGCAGTTTTATGTGTCTAAAAAGAAATATTCAATAATCCAATAAGTTGTGAGTACTAAGATGTTTTTGATAACTATAGATCTTTGCTATTGAACCTCTTTAACCATTAGGTAAAAATATGAAATAACAGAAGAATTATTCGTTATTTGGTACTAATAGATAATAAGTTTGTTGCATTATGTACATGTGTGAACAATTAGGTTACCCAATAAAAATAGACATAAATAGATATGACTTCACACCCGTCTTTTAGAACCAAGGTTTTAAATATCGGTTATAGGGGATTTATCGGACGGCCAAAATCCTTATCGGATAGCGGAAATCGAGGATATATCGGGGGATGATGTGTATATATAATATAACAATTAAAAAATATAATCTAATCATGCTTAATGAAATATAAACATACCAAAATGTAAATCATCATGTTTAGAATCACTAACAAATTGTAGAAAGCGAAACTTGCATCATAGCCTTGAAAAAATATAATGTTAGTCAAAATGGGCCGATAATCCCGATAAAAAAGTCTTACTTATCGGCCGATAAGTGCCGATAACGCCAATAAACCTACAAAGACGATAACCGATTAAAAATCCAATTTATCCTAGCGGAGAGCTCCTAAATCCGATAACTCGGCCGATAATATCGATTATCGGCCGATATTTAAAACAGTGTTTAGAACTAAGCTATGAGTTTAATACACGATTCAGTAGTCCTGATTTTCAAAGATTCAATTATTTTTCCCTATTTTTTTAAAGTGCGTATTTCTTACTCACTTTCTATACTAAACATGAGTATATCCCATCCGCTTTCTTTACCATACCTGTTTTCCAGCCTACTCTTGGACCAAATGTAGAAAACTATTAAGAGGGAATCTCAAAATCCATTTAGAGTATATGAAAAACACTAGGCTAGACCCCTTGAATCACTTATAAATCTGAAACATGAACCTTCTCTCTAACTGAAAATGTTCACAGCTTCACCTATTGATGGAAAACATCATCGTTACCTCGAACTTCATAAGACATTCCATTGTCTTTCCTACTCTTTCCTTCTCCCATTGCCATCTTCATACACATCATGGTCTAAATATTCAAACTACCACATTTTCAAGGAACTCATTAACCCTTTGGAAACATGTACCCTACAGAAACATCACCAAAATGGCCATTCTTGTACCTCAAATAGCATTCTACTTATGCCAAAAAAAAGGTTTTTTTTCATTGACTGAGGAACCTACAAAACGAGAACCTTTTTCAAATCCAGCTACACTGATTTTCTTGTGGAAAAATCCATATTCCTGTGTGCAGCCTGATTTTCCCTATGCTGCTACTATAATAGCTTTACTTTCCTCGTTTCTCCAACCTCAGACTAGAATTTTATTGGGTTTCCTATGATATTCCTATGCCTGAATAAAGGGAATAACTTCAAGAAGAATTCTTCTTACTATTAAAAAAGGAAGTGTAATAGTGGTCCTCTTCCCTCATTTATCCTAATAATTAGGTGCACAAATAAAATGCATTGAAAGGTCAATACTGATTATTAAAATTTCGGTTCCAACAGCAGTGGATCTGCAAGTATATTACGAAATACGAAATATTTAAACATGTAATTAAAGTATAATATACCAGATGTACTAGGGAAAAAAATCCTACATGATAAGATTAACTTCAAACTTCTGCTTCTTTGATTCTTGATATTTCTTCACACTTGGATACAAGATTTACTAAATCTCATTACAACTTAATCCAGCCTTATTAGCATAATTATTCATTAACAATATTCAAACAGTATACGTCTTTCAGTTAAACACCAGCATTCTCTACCACAAATACAAAAGCATAAAAGTACTTAAAACAATCATTTTAGTAACTCATCAAGCCATCATATCTAGGACCTTTTCATACTTTAATTATTGCCATACATATGTAACATCCGTTCTTATATCCATGCATTAAAATTTCACAGAAAATTATTCTAGAAAAGGGGGAAAAAAAGAAAATCAGATAACTGAAATTTAAAAGATAAATCAAAATATACTGTAGTACTGAACTAGTATAACTAGAGAGAAGAGAAATCATCCTCCCTCAATCAGACGAAAATAACACCAAGCAACTTCATAAATATTAACAAACAATATTTTCTAAAAACAGCAACTAGTTAGGAAATGGATAGGGTGGCATGAGCATACCAACCTTTCGGCCATTCAGCAAGAATGCTTTCTTTGAGAGTGGCGACCGAAGTAGCAGATGGATACATCTTCGGGCCAATATCCGACCCATCATGCAGCCGAAACTTTATCTCGAGCTGTTCTTGAACTCCCGACATCTCCAAAGATTGTACTTCTTCTCCAAGATCTTCTTCACTAAGGTTACTAACGACATAAAAAATTAATTTAAATTAGCGGAAAGTGGAGAACATAAATAAAATTCTCCTCTTCTCCTGCTGCCACTTCTTCTGCTTAAGAGAGATAAAATTCTTAGCTTATGTATACCAGATAACCAATTTGACAACTAGATTCACTTCCTCAGTATTCCAATGGTACTAAAGTTAACCTAAATCATAAAATCAAAAATGTCACTGAAATTGACAGACAACAAGCTGAATTGGGAAAGGTTCTTACCAGTACCAATATTCGACGGCAAAATCACTCCTGTATCCCGATCTGAGAATTCCCCAAATCAAAAAAGTTCACAATCTGCGTTCCACCAAAAAAAATCCAGAAGAGCCTTCAAAATCAAAACTTGATCCACATCTTGATCTGGGTTTTCTGCTAAGACATCAAAAAGTTTCGCAAGATAAAAAATTGCTTCTACTCTTGATCTGGTTTCTCTCCAAAGCTCACAGTAAGCCCAACAAAAGCAGTAGAAACTGAAACATAAAGGAGTAGAAATGAATATATTTACCCCTCTCTCCTCCCCCATCACTTCGGTTGACGGGTCATATTCCATTGAGATCTCCAAAGAAGACAAGGAGTAATTTATTTTCGTTAATAATTTTATTTAATAGAGGGCGCTTCTCACTCCACCCATTTGCACTCCCTTCCTGCAATTCCTCCATTTCTTTAATTTTTGTGCTTCCCTCGGAATTCCCTTCCAATCAAAGGGATCTTTTCGCTAACTTCCACGCACAAAATTAAGAATAATTAATTAGATGTTTGTATATAATTAAATGGCAATTGCTAGCTTGACATTACATTTGTTGGAGCGAAAACAACTTTTTTCTTGTCATCTTTTTTATCTTTTTTTTTTATCTTTTATGGTCTGTTTGGTTGCTTCCTATGATTATATGTTTCAATGTACGAAAATCTATTTCCTGAAGTTTTCTTGGTTTTCTTGGCGAACAAATTTTCACTGTAGCCCCATTTTCAATTTTTATTATCAAAATCGTCCTCCCTCTCTTTTATTTACCGGAATCGACCCGGTTTCTCGTCACGTCAGCGCCGTGGCGAGAAAGCGGGTCGATTATTTTTTAATCGGCTTCGTAAACAGTCGGGGTTGCCAACCCCGACTGTTTAGTCGATCCGCTGCCAGGCCCTTAACTAATTGGTCGGGATTGGGAACCCCGACCAATTCGAAATGGTCCTATTTCGAATTGGTCGGGGTTCCCAACCCCGACCAATTAGAAGAGCCCAGCCCCGCTGGTTTTAACCAGTGCACGAATTGGTCGGGGTTGGGAACCCCGACCAATTCGAAGCCCATTTCCGCGTGCTTGGCCAAGGCAAAAAGTAGTCGGGGTTGGGAAACCCGACTACTTATTCTGGGCCCCCTCCCGTATAAAAGCCACTGAACCCTTTCTCCCTCATCCCATTTCGTTTCTCCGCCTCCCTCTTCTCTATTCCGTCCCCGTTCTCACGAAACCAAGCCTCAGATCTTAGGTTTCTTCGGCCGAAATTCAAATCAAAGGTTATCTAAACTTCTTTAGGTAATTTCTTCTACTCCTCTCCTCTTTTAACATGTAGAAATCTAGGATTTTTTCTTAAAAATAAATTTCTAGGTTTTTCATTCATAAATGAATTTTGTGGGTTTTATCGCTAAAATTCGTTTGTGTGATGATTGTTATTAATGTAATTAACTTTTAGGGCATAGAATGTTCAATTGTTTAATTTTAGGGTTTAGGATTTACAATTTGGGAATTAGGGTTTTTGGTTGAAATTATATGAGATTATTTGCATATTAATTTAATTTTTTATATTTAAATGATATAATTTTCTTTTGAATAGGTTGAGCAATATGATTTTTATTGTTTGTTCTTATGGTGGACAAATTAATTATGGGATGAATAATATGCCAATGTACGTCGGAGGGGTAACGACGTCATTAATGATCTCGGAATCATATAGTTACTACGACTTGGTTATGGAATTGCACCGAGTTACGAAAATTGACCCACGAGAATACCGACTAAAAATTATATGCAATTGGCCCATAGCTATTGATAGAACATCCGCAATGGAGATCTCAAACGATTATCATATGAGTATTATGTTTAAATTTGGCATGTCGTAACAAACGGTAGAATTGTTTATTGAAAAGTTGCCACATAATTCGTGCCAAATATTCAAACCTCCAGGAGAATTCTCACGCATGTTAGATATGGGAGTTCATTCCGATGGGTTTCTTTCTTCTTCGAATGAAATGGAGCGGGCTCAATTCGGTGGAACGTCAAATGTCATGAATAACGAAGTCTCTTATGGAAATATGGGGAGGTTAAATGGGGTAACAATTGAAGAGGATGAAATAAGCAATGACTCGGGAGGTGAAGAACAATATAGTGCACCAGTTGATAGCATGCAATTTGTTACCCAAGATGTCGAAGATAATCCGGAATGACCTGATGAGGCTTACGTTAATAATGACTATGTTGAGTAGGAAGACCCCCGACGAGTTTGAAGATGATGAGTGGATTCGTTCTTCCACAGTAAAAGATATGTGCATCGGTGAAAGTTCAATTCGTAGAGGAGATGATGACGCCCCCTTTAAAGTTGGTGATTTATTTGAGACTAAGGACCAGTTGGTTGATGCTATTCGTGAATACTCTTTCGAAAAGAATTTCAAGTTCAAGCAAGTTAAAAGCAATCGCACAAGTTATGATGCAATATGTTTTATGAACACACAAAGAACAGGTCTGACCGAGGGAAATGAAGCTGATTACTCATGTCCTTGGAAGTTATATGCATTTGCAGGAAAGAAACACAATTTTCAATTTAGGATCAATGAATATTGCGGTGTTCACACATGTGTCAATCCAATATTAGAGGAAGATCATAGTGGTGCATCTGCCTCTTACATAGCGCGGTTGATTATGCCAAAATTAAGGAAGAAGCTTGATCTAACGCCCGATAATATAATTGAGAAAGTGCTTGATACCAAGTTAAAATCTCGTATATTAAAGCATGGAATGCATGGAGAATTGCGATGACAAAAATATTTAGTGATTGGGACAAGTCTTACGCGACACTACCTCAATATATTGATGCGATCAAAAGAAGTAATCCTGGATCTGAATACAAACTCATAACCAAAGAGATCGATCCAGGAGTTCATCAATTCACCTCTGTTTTTTGGGTATTTGGGCCTTCGATTGAGGGGTTTAAATTTTTTCGGCCTATTCTTAGCATTGATGGCACACACTTATACGGTAAATACAAGGGTGTACTGCTTGTTGCTACAGGAGTTGATGCAGATGGTGGCTTATTTCCTTTGGCCTTCGCCGTTGTGGAGGTCGAGAACAGTGAAAATTGGGAGTGGTTTTTTTCTTGCATTCAATTATATATTTTTAATGTGTTGCCTCCTAGAAAAATTACTTTCATATCTGATAGTATGAAAGGTATTCCAAAAGCATTGTGGAGGAGATTTAGCTCTCATCACCATCATCGCTATTGCTTACGACACATTAGAGCTAACTTCAAAAAGAGCTTTAGTCAGATTCATTTACAAAACCTTTTGTGGCAAGCGGGTTGTACGCCGGAAACATATGTGTATGATCGGATACGGGATCAAATCAAGGCAACATCTCAAGCTGCACATGATTGGATTGAGAGAAGTCTGGGCAGTGATTACGTCGACCGGTGGGCACTCAGTAAAGATGAAGGGAATCGGTTCTTCATGATGACAACCAATTGTTCTGAAAGCTTCAACGGGGTACTTAAGGGGGCTCGGGCAATGCCCATACAGGCGTTGGTTGCGAGGACATTTTATAGGCTCAATTACTATTTTGTCAAGCGGCGAGAGGATGGAGCAATGTGAGCCTCGTTCTTGACACCAAAAAATGAGGCGATTTTAGGAGCTCGAGTTAAGCAGGCGAGAGGCACGAAAATTGTTAGATTTGCTATAGATGAATGGGAGGTTACAGACAAACATGGTCACAATTACACCGTTAACTTGGGAGGTGCACATTGCACATGCACCTGTAACATACCAGAATTGCAAAAATTGCCTTGTTCACATGTCATAGCGGTTACGTCCAAGCAATCGGGGGGTGCAAATATTTCGTACTATACATACGCTTCTGAGTGGTATCAATCAAGCAACTATAGAGAGGCATATAAGCAGTGTTTCCACCCCGTACATGATAGTCGTTATTGGCCACACTATAACGGGCCGCATGTGGTGCCTCCAAGCTATAAGAGACAAGCTGGACGCCCACGATCAGTACGCTTAAAAGGTACTATGGATGAAGACCGGGAAGGAGCTCCGAAAAAAATAGATGTGGATATTGCAGACAAGCCGGGCATAGAAGATCTCATTGCCCGACCAATCCAAATAGATAGCAATTAATTGGTACAATTTTATACATTTGTAATTTTGTTCTAACTTATTTATAGATCAATGCTTATTAAAAACTCAAACAATGCTTATAAATCAATGCTTATAGTAAACTCAATTTTTTCTAACTCAATTATAGATCAATTAATGGATCATCGTTATATGTGCAGATATTTCAGTTATGGAGGCGGATCCATTGACATATGATGTTCTTTATGACCAAGAGCGTCACCAATCCGCGAAGATAGACGCTGGGGAGGTAAAGTGCAGTTTTATTATTTTCAATTATATATAAATTTCAATGTAGTTGATTGTTACTGAACATTTGCACTGTTTACTACATGCAGCCCCCGAGTATTACTGTTGTCGATCATACCCGTGCACACTCTAGCTGGGAGTTGACGGATCCACAGATACAATATTATTTGCGTCAAGCCGGCTTTTTTGAGTGTTCACAACTTAAATGGGTAAGACTTGATTGGGCACTTTTGACGGCATTGGTTGAACGATGGAGGCCCAAGACAAATACTTTCCACCTGCGCCAAGGAGAGGCGACAATTACCTTGCAGGATGTTGGGGTTATACTTGGCCTCAGAGTAGATGGTGATGTAGTGACGGGCACCGATGACTTCCACTATGGCATTACGTGTGAAGAATTGTTGGGTCACTGTCCTACAATGAAGGGGGGAAAGATCAAACTCGAATGGTTAAGGAATAACTTTATGAATGTACCGATCGATGCGACTGATGAGATCATTAAGAGCTATGCCCGTGCATATATTTTACATATGATCGGTACTATTCTGTTTCCGGATTCCACTAAGGATTCCGTGCACGTGAGATGATTACCGCTTCTTAGGGACCTATCGGAGTGTGGAGAGTTATCTTGGGGGAGTGCAGTATTAGCCTACTTGTATAGGGAGATGACAAAAATAGCACTCGTACAAAACAAAGAATTGAAGGGCTACCTCACTTTGCTGCAGATATGGTCATGGGAGCGATTGCATTTGGGAACACCTGATTTGAGGGAGGCCCGCGCTCTCGATGGCCATATTCCTTTAGGCTGCAGGTATTATTAAGATGCATGTAACGTTAGTGTTTTATTTCAATATATTCTAACCCGTTGTATATAAAATAGATAGAATGTGTCCAGATCCTGGCAAACCTCTCCAAAGGGGCATGAAAACTTTTACAGAAACGAGCTTGATCAGATGGAGGATGAGCAGGTATAAAAATTATAATATCTAAATATATTCAATTATGCGACCAATTGTTATCGATATCTAAATATATTCAATCAATATATCATAATATCTTATATCATAATATCTTCTTTATAGGTCAAATGGATGCCCTACGAGCTAGTGTTGGAGTCACTATCGGATATTTGCCAGGAAGGTGAGGATGTATGGCGTGCTCGCATCCCACTAATATGCTTTGAGATTGTTGAAATGCACGTGCCTGACCGTGTGCTTCGACAATTTAGACTACGGCAACATATTCTAAGGCCTGTGGAGAGAATAGAGAGAGCTTGGATAAAAGGTGCACATCATGCCAATTGGGAAATAATTCGCCAAGCATCCAGAGGTGGGATTTAAGGGAGGAACAGGTAGTGATGGAGAAGGCTGATGCACCTGACCTAGGTGTGTACCTGCGGTGGTATTGGAGGATTACTCGCCGGTGGATATTTTAGGAAAACAATGCCCCGAAGGAGTACATACCAAGAGGCCCAGTCGAGAGAGAGTTGGTAAGTGTATAAGAATAATATACAATTATTTTCTAAGTTTTATTTTCTCACCATCCACTTGATACTAATTTTCTTTCGGTTTTTATTTTATAGGTACAAGAGCTCGAAGAGCTTTCCGGAATGGCACATGACGCATTGCGCACGACTACCGAGCAGGAGCCGAGGAACACGTTCCTTCGAATGATAAAAAAGATACGGTCGGCTCTTCAGAGGACGCGTAATGCAAGCCACGATGGACGGGAGGAGCGACCAATTGAGTACGGGCGGTGACGTCGACGAGTACACACGGGGGCGGGATCAAGCCGTGCACATGATGAAGCTGGCGGATCACAGCAGGCTCAGGCCGGATGTTCACAGGCGGATCGAGTCGACGCGGATGTCGTGCGCTCCCAACTTCACACACAACCGGACGAGGAACTTATCCGAGCTCACGTCGAAGGTGAACGGGGAAGGGGGAGAGGAAGAAGAGAGAGGGAGAGGGAGAGGGAGAGGGAGAGGGAGGGGAAAGGGCGTTGTTGATATTTGTTAAGTTTCGATGGACTTGATAGGATGTTTGTGTTTGAGTTGCAATTTGGACTTGATATGTTGTTTGTGTTGCGATGGATTTGATATAATGTTAAGTTTGCGAATATGAATTGTACGTATGATATTTGTGTTTGTGATTGCATTGTGGATTGATAACAGGAGTATGATTGCATTTTAGCATGTGTTATTTGTGATTACATTTTGTACTACAGGATGTATGAGTTTCCAGGTGAATGTAGGCTGGAAGGGGTTTGCAAAATGGTCGGGGTTAGGAACAAAGCAAGCGATATGAAAAACAGTTTTCCTTATTTTCTTTAGTGTGGTTCAATTCAAATTTAAAAAATGGAGAAATCAATATTGTGGTCACCATTGTATAACTAGAGGACTTTTAGGAATCACGGTTGAAATTGCATTATCAATAGCAATGAAACGATCAGCTGCAACCAACCCAAAGTATCTCTGTAACTATGGTCACAACTCCTGCGATTGGAGCAAACCAGTTACAACTTAACGAGTGATATTGCACCATAACTTATAGCAAGCCTAAGTATATATAAGAAGTTAAAAACACAATTACGCATCCCAACGATATATGTAAGGTAAACGATAACAAACATTTTTGGGTACTGACATACATCTATAAACATCTTCAGATAACACAAGCAAAAGCCAAAGAATTATCTGCACATTTCAGTATCTCTTGGAACTGCAAGTCCAACCAATATCCTAAGTCTTTCAATACAATGGAATACAAATACACCAATCCTCAAAACAATTAGATGAATACAAAAAACAAAAAATAAACAAAATTTGGATAAAGTAAAATTGTGGGAAAAGGACAAAATAGAAAAATAAGAGATCCGGGTGATTCTCAGAAACAACTCAACGACGACCATTTAAGCTGCGCCTTTGCTTCTGTATTTACTAATCACTGCAATCTGCTGCAACACCCATCCAAAAAATCAATGTGCTTCATTGCTTGGATCAATTATGATACAAAGGAAAAGAACTATCTTTTACCATCTGAAATGCACAAAGGAAAAGAATTATCTTTTACGATCTGAAATGCAATTAGTTTCGGTTAACTGTAGAGGGAGGGGCATTGCTCTGCTACCACATTGCTCCTCAACTTAATAATCCTCTATTTTATGTATCTTTTTTGCCATATTTCTGATCTATTCTTCAGGCTCCAATATGTGACAGTTTCTTATAAATTCATCGGAGTAGTTTACATGCTTTGTCCAGAAAGGCTGCAGGTGTTTGTATCCAATATCTAGCCATGGCTTGCACTGTCCATTATAATGAATCACAGCAGAATTCCTTACACTATCTATGTTAGACTTCTCCTGATACCCCAGACCAAGCATATGCCATGAAGGGTCAATGGGATGCACATTGCCTCTGAATGCAATCAATGCTGGAGGTAAAGTTCCGAGCTTCCACAAACTCAAGTTTGACCTCAGATTCTGCAACCAAAATATTAACGCTAAGCTGGTAAGAAAATAGGTAACAGGTTTGATCTCTGATTCCACAACCAAAATATAATGCTAAGCTGGTAAGAAAGTAGGTAAATCGGAGGTGGATTTTGTTCAGAAAGGAAACATAATCTCTCGGTGAAGACCTCTAAGGTTTGGTAACTGGAAAATAGATTGAAAGTCGACAAAACTTGGGAAGTGACTCCATTTCTGTCTTTTTCCTGTTTCACAGTTGGAAAGAAACTCCAGCATAATTCAAAAAAGTTTAGAAAGTAAGATAGAAAATGAATTGAGAGGAGAGAATTCACCATCCCTTTCCAATATCCACTTTCCGCAGAAGTCACACAGTACATAAAAAGAAAGCATCAGTTATCACCTCAATTTTCTACCTTCTCGCTTTTAATCATCCTTACAAGATAGAAAGTCAATAAGAAAGTACTTTCTCTTTAATTTCTACTTTCTATTTTATCTTCTAGTCTATATTTACCTTTTGGTTACCAAACATCTCCCCATTTTAAATTCTAGGGGCGAACATCGGAAACTGTCATTGAAAGGAACAGAAGATGTTGCCAATTTCATGTGGAAAATGGTTATAACGCATATATAACTGGTTGAAATTTTCAGATATTACCTTCTTCACCCAATAATGATATGCATCCCTGATGTTTGTCTTCCTCCAAGCAGCCAAGTCGAAGACATTCATCCCGAAGGCCCATGCACATTCATCAGGATCCAAATTTTTGAATATGAGGGGATGACAGATATTGAAATAAGTCCTGAAGCGCTTGGACATCACCCATCCATCTTCCTCATTACAAGTTTCGACAGCGCCATTTACCTTTCCTTCAAGGTCAATCTCCCAAAGAGGTGACAAGTCACGCTGAATAACGACATCATCATCAAGAAAGACCACCTTGTCGAGATTAGGAAAGAGCTGTTTTAATAAACAAATGAATTCTGCATCAGTATTTCAGACTTAACTCGAGAGGGGAAAATTAATCAAAACCAAGCAGGATGATAAAGAAACAGGTTCATTTAAAAAAAAAATCAAAAGAAGTAATAAGAATGTACACCCTAGGTCCTTCAATGTAACTCGCAGCAAATTGCAGGTTGAATTGGAGAAGCATACAGGAAACACAAGCTTTATTTCTTGGCCAACTTTGCATACATAAAGGATGAACATAATTGTATTTCACTTTTCTGAATGCATACAGGTTACTTGATTTTTTACATCCACCTGTAATTTGCTGGTTTTTTATTGAACAGAAACCAGAATAACAGAAGAAAAAAAATAGGAGAGGAAAGAACTTCAGGTCCTTTTCTTTTATTTCTTTCTTTTACTATTGTCAACTGATCCGGCTTTTGCAGATTGGGAAAAGAAAAAGGTAAAACTTAATTCTGTCTCCCAAATTCACATTCCCTACATCAATAAGGAACAATGAGCCTCAGTATGATATCCTTTCCTCAGGTGGAAACTGATATAGACTTAAGGAGCATAATGTTTACTCCATCTCATCCATGTTTTTTCGAATATGCTACTATAAAGTTGAAGTTAAACCTCTACAATCTCTTTATTTCACCCAGATCTCAAATAGCATGTATATCAATTCCCATTTTCACCATTCACCTAAACCAAGAACTTGGTGCTAAAATCATTAAAAATATGGCACCCTTAATCTCCCTAGTAGTATATTCTAGGCATCATGCAAAGAAATGTTGGAAATGATTAATTTACCTCAGGCAGGTATATACGAAGATGATTCAGTAGTGAAATGTACTTAGGACTCCTAGACTGTAGTTTGGAAGCAAAAACCTTAGGGTTATCTGTGACATTAGTACCCACTATATGATTCCCATGATAGTGGCTTCTAACAGCATGGCTAGTTCTCTATAGCTTCAAGAACAGGAACATTCTCTCTTGTCAACCAATCAAACTGATGAACGCCTTTCACCTTGACAATCGCTGGATAAATAGGATACAAAGCAAACCACGAGTGCATCCCTGGATAAGTCTTTTTATCGGTTATAACATGAAAGACAATTCTTTCGGGTCTTGAAGAAGACGCCACAGCTGAGTTGACAACTACTGAAGCTGCAAGGATATTATCAGTGGCTAGAACAAAATGCTGGTAGGAGTTGTCAGCTAGCAAAGGTAGCAATTCTGGGGGTGGGAGCTGTTTCCTTGCATAAGCATTGGATGAGTACTCGTCAGTCAAACGTAAGGAGAGACAATGAATGCCTTATGGGATAGCACTTGCTGCCAAATGTTTGTGCAACTGTTCTGCCAATCTTGACCTTTTTATCTCCCTATCCATAAGCTCCATCTGCAGTAGTGACTGGAGTTAGAAATAAATAAAAAATACGACAAGTAAGGTTTATACAAAGATCAGTAAGCAATCGCAAACAATAAAAGAAATCCCAGGCCTGGTAAGAAAATACATCTAAGTTGGAAAGCTATCGAAGCAGAAGAGCACAGTTCCAAGAACCAGTCAACCTTAACCTTTAGATACATAATGATCTCTGGGTTTTGGTGTAGTGGCAGGTACTTTTAAGATTGTAGATAAACAACCCAGGTTCAATTATTGCTAGCCACGCATTTCTTAGAGGATTTAAAAAAATGATACTGTTGTTGTGTCCAGGTTTCTTCCCTTAAAAGGATCCTCAACCTGCGGGGACATGTTAGAATATAAAATTATAACCCTCAACCCTTATTACAACGCCAGAGTTTTGGTGCGGTGGTAGGGTCCTTTGACAAATTTAAGATATGTTTACATTGAAGTGATTGCTTGAAAGTACAACCACAGAAAATAGGTCAGATGCTCAAGCCTGATTGGGACTCAATCACCAACTAAAAGAAGACTCTTGCAGCCCTATAACAGGGAGGACTCAAATCACTCGCAAATACAAGTTTAAGCTCGTGAGCAAAGAATCATAAGAACTACAAGAATCCTAACATATATCGATTTATATTAGCACCACAGTTCAATAAGGCCACTAGCTACAGGAAACAAATTAAGTTTTATATATGGGATATCAGGAAAACATCAGGCGACCAAAATCCATACTGGATTGTAGATATCTTGGAATATTGGGTTTATGTAGCAAACATCAGAGTGTCATATTGAGTGAGTGATGCTCATACAATATAATGTCCTAAAATATAACCTTAACATCCTTAGAGAAATCTAAGCATACAAAAATGTAAATAATATATGTTTAGAACCACCAACCAATTATAGAAACTTAGCAAAAAGAGTTTACTGGAAATTGCTAATGAACTTCATAAAGCTAGAATCTTCTCATAAAAACATTAAAGAAATTTTACAGAACTATATTATTTTGGGACAAGCATATAAAAGGACATACCGGATGATATATTAGACATGTCGGGGGTATATCACCCAAAAGGCAAAAAATTCCAAAAAAAATGGAAAGGATATTGAAACCATATTGCTTTGTAGCAAGTCTTATAAAAGGATATATCCACCGGCAATATCAAGGATATTTAAAACAATGACACGAAAATAATGCAATTTCCAAAATTTACATATAGCCACCGAGGACTTGAATGCTTAACTGTTTGAGGGAGTAGCTCACATGCAAAAAAAGGGCTTGAATGCTCAACTTGAATGTCATTTCCAAAATTAACATATATCGATCGAGGACTTAAATGCTTAACTATTTGAGGGGGTGCCTCACATGCAATAAAAGGGCTGAGGTCAGTCGTCTCTTGTCCTTGGCTTCAAATAATAATTTCCTTTTAGAATGCTAAATTAATTAGGTGATTACGCTCACTGCATCCGATACCAACAATTATAAGCTAATGTAAGCCACAAAGAGCAGTAAACTACTCCATTTTATAATTAGATGATCAAACTTAGTATCTTCTCGGAGTATCTTTTGCCCAGCAAAGACTAATACGAAGCACCACCTTGAGAAATATTTAATGGTAACATTAAGGTCCCAACATAGATGCATTATGCATATAATACATCAATAGTCCTTAAATACGTAACAGTTAAATCAGAAAATGGCAAGATGCAAGGAAAATGTAAATCTTCATGAAATTGTATGATCAGATTTAAAATGATTCATCAAATGTTTATAAAGATTAAGCCAACACCAATTTTATATGTAAGCTTTTAAATCTAAATTAAGCAATAAAAGCATCAACGAGAGGTTATCTTTGTGCATGAATTTTGGGGCAGCCTTAGACTGCTAGAACTTAAAACATTCGTCCAATATCCCTTTTTCATTTAACTAGTGGGTTCCAGCAGGGCCGGAGCTAGCATTTGAAATGTGGTGTCAAGTGACACCACCCTATATCATACAATTAATGAACTATATATGAGCTTATGAAGCAAAGTGATCCAAATTATTTGGATAGTAATTTGCGGCCCATCAATTCTTAACGGCCATACCTAAAGAAAGTTACCCTTGGACCATAGACTTAAATGGCCCACTTCACCACATATCAATGATCTATAAATACTATTATTTTGAAAAAGAAAAAGATATACATAGGTTTACATTGAAAATGATGTGTTTAGTGGTATTTCGAATGAGGCTATTATACAACGATTTCAAAACATGAAGATAAGTGCGGGCCAATTGTATTTGGATGTAGTTAAATATCTTTTGTATCTTATGAAAGCTCCAAATTATATTCAATGTGAGATAATATTGAATGTGAGAGAAAAAATAGTAGTAATGTCTTTTTTATTAATATTGTGACACCATTCTTATGAACTTTTAGCTCTGCCACTAGGCGCCAGTTCTAATCTTCGATAACCTTAGCAAAATCTAGGCTTATCCCCTTTACACAGATAAAACATTAATGTGAAAACTCAAAATAGTTATATTATAGAACATCGCATTAGAAATTAAGATGCCCATGTTAGACTAATCGTGCAACTCCAACGCCACCCATCAGCAAAAGTCAACTGCCTTAAACTCCATTATAACATAATAACTATATGAGTACCTCAGTATACTAGATAATCAGGAATTTCACGCACAAATGAAATGTAGAAGACGTGATTAAAAAATTATCTATTTAAGACCTCCACAAAGCAACTTAAAATCAAGCATTGCGTATCTCACACCATCCTATGAGAACTTTGAGAAAATTAAAGGGTTCAACAAACAAAAAAAACTTCTTTATCAAGATCAGAAAGAATTATAGCACAATCTATCAAGACAGTATGACATAATGTTGGAAAATGGGGCAGTAAGAATGATACTTTTTTTGGCATGGTTTAAATATGTTAATAAACTTTGGAAAGAGTTGCACATTTGATGGAAAATTTTGATCAGATGCTGCAGTGAAATTTTAATTCTAAGTTAACCACTAAAGGTATGTCAAATCACTGTCTAGTTTCTACAAGAATCCCTATTAAGTTAAGACTGTTTGCTTCAAGTCATAATTAATTTGCACTCTTTCATTCTTCCATCCCTCTTTTCTCCAAATAAATTGGCTAGTAAACAATAGGCCTTTCTTTAAAGTAACTAGTGAAGAGGGCATGTGCATTGCACGTGCCTTCTCTGTGGAGTTGTTGTACATTGAAATTTCTATTAGGCCCCTAGATTCTCATAACTTGTTTCAAATAGATCCCTCTTGCTAATCCTACCCTTGATTTGAAGGACTAATTCCAAAATAACTAAAGAATGGGAGGACCAAATAGTAATTTCAATTATTTTGAGGGATTAAATTCAAAATAGCTCAAGAATTGGGCAACATAATAGCAATCTCACTGATTTGAAGAACTAATTTCAAAATATGAAAGATTTAGGATAGACATCCCCCCCCCCCCACCCACCCACCCAAAAAAAAAAGTTTCTTATTTGGTGGCTTATTTTCAGTCCTCAAAATTTCTTCACTTTTCCACGTTGGTACCTCAAAGTATTTTTCTAACATTTTAGTACCCTAAAGTTTACTCAAAGTATTTAGTTAACACTTTGGTATTCCAAAATTTCGATTTTATTTCATTTTGATACCCCAAAGTATTTCTTCAACAGTTTGATAACCCAAAGTTTCAAACACATTTTACGCAGATACCTTCTCTAGATTCTGTTAGATTTTGTTAAATTTATATTGCGTACTTATCATGTTATTAGCATGTGGTACATCTCATTTACCTAATAAGCATGTGATAAAAAGTATGTATCAGAAATGTTTTGTTCATCGGTGGACCTTTATGAGTTACAATGGAATTGTTGCACTCATAAGATCTCAGAAATGTATGATTTTCTATATTTCTTATGTTTAACATTATAAATGAGGGTAAATGCTTTGGTTTGAGAACAAAAAATCCTTTAATATATTGGTTAGGCCTCTACTGATAAGCATAGTACGCTGGTGGTGAGCATAGAGCAAATTACGAGTTTTAGTTACTAAATTAACATTTATATTTGCTTTAGTAGTAGGATTACTTCTAATTGGTTGTATTTACTAAATCAATGTTTATGTTTAATTTGCATTAATATCATTAATAAATATGTATACATGGGCAAACATATATAACACCTAACTTATAACACCAACTTAAACTTTTATCTACTCCTCTATACTTATAGGAGGATCCAAAGATTCACTACTCATGCTACAATAAAATGCTAAAGTGAATTAATGTACCATTATTATTGTAGCTATACTGCTATAGCACAAAGCAGAATACTGTAGCATTTACAAAAAATCTGTGGCATTTAAAAAGAATTATTGTAGCGGAAATAAAAAAGGGGTCGTGCTTTGCACGGGGTGCACATTAGTATGAAAGATAGAAAAAACATGAAGATACATAAGCTAAAAAGACCCAACTTTCAATACCAACTTTTATATGGCAGCTAGAAGAAACATGAACAATTGAAGACACATAAGCTAAAAAATAACATATGAGAAAAACGAAGTTTGTACACACGTACAATTCACGTGCATTATTATTTATCTAAATATATCAACTCCTTGTCTAGGCCCAAGCAAAACCTAAGCCCAAAAGTCTATGGGTCTTGGACTTTGGTAACTTGAAAATCTTACTTGACTTTGTTCTTTATGTAAACTTTAATAAATTACTTTTCTTAACCTGTGGGCCTCACCAGTGTTTGTGCAACATCACGAGAACCGCAACCTGTTATGGGTCTCTCCAGTTGTTAAAATTGTGAGAGCTGTAGCGTTTTGTGGACCCCACTGACGGGAAATTGTTTGAAGCAGGCAGGTCCGACGAAAGCAAGCAGGTCTTTAGCTCTTTTTATAGATCTTACAGATATTTTTTCACTTCAAATTTGTCAAAGGTGAGGTAGAAAATTACACTGTGGTAAATGATCACTTTCAATTCAAAGTAAGAAATCTACTGATTAATCTGCATTCTTTGACAAAGAAAGCAAAATGCAATTTACATGACCATGAAAAAATCAAAGATCTAAAGCAGTCTAGTTCATCAAATGTTTAATAATCTACTAGGGACATTGCATAAAAATTGTATAATTATTAACAATAATTTCCAATTTAGTTATGAAAACTAACCCATAGCATTTCACCAAATCAAGTAAAAGTGCCAAGGGATGAATGCCAAGTTGTTGTATTTAACCAGCAAAAAGCAAAGAGAAACATGATTTCCTTCTTCTTTCATTATTTTGTGCCTAATGAATGTTATTCTCTATGACAAATCACATCACTTTACAACTTCTATATGATCTTTCTTGCTATACGAGAGAACTACACAATTAAAATTTAAATGTAGCTACATACCACGTGGTTATCACTATTCTATATAGCAATGTCATGTCATGCTGATTAATTACCATGGCTAGGAATTGATACCTCAAAGAGGATTAATGTCAGGTTGATTGATAGCAGCCCTAAAAAGTCAGCAACTATTTATTTGCAAATAAAAATAAGGTTTTTTCTCACCTATATAACCCCCAAAAATCATATTTTTTGGTTTACACCCCCCAACCCAAAAAAACAAAATCTTCATATCTACCTATTCACCCTTACAAATCATCCCAAATCCATTACTTTTCCCTCTCCCAACTTAACTTCTGATATATTTCTAATAGAGTTAGGATAATATTTCTATTATTTAAACGCTTATCCTGTACCTTAAAAAATCGCTTGTCCTATACCTTGAAATATTTTGAATATATACACACACACACATACATACATACATACATACATACACACATACACACATACACACAGACACAGATACACACAGACACACACACATACACACACACATACACACATACATACATACATACATACATATATATATATATATATATATATATATATGGAGAGAGAGAGAGAGAAGCACATTTAATGAAATATCGAGAGGGGCTCCACAAGAAAGGTCATTGAGAGAGGTCTTCAAGTGAGAAATTTGCAAGTGATTTGGGAGAGAGAACAGTGGAGGCAGAGAGAATTAGGGTTACACAATGAGTGGATGTGAACTAGAATAGGATAACATAGTTTTTGTTTAGTGGATACGGGTTAGGTATGGAAAAAAGGGTTTTTATCTCCAAACTTGAACCGATTCACTTAGAATGTAGATTGTAGAAATTCCAGTGATTTCTAATCCACGAGAAATTTACCACTTTATCGGATTTACATCTATTTTTTTTATTGACAAAAAAGAGAGAGAGATAGAGATAGAGAGAGAGAGATACTCAAGTGGGCTCTTAGAGTCAAGATAAACTCATTCTTACTATGGTACCTAATATGACTGCTGATTTAGTTGAACTCATTCTTGACTATGGTACATGTTCCAAAATGACCATCTCACTTAAAAAATAGTAGTCATTCTCAAGTGGGCCACCACTATCGTTGAGCAGACATGGGAGCTTAAGACGCAATCTTGAACACAGAGAATTTACTCTCAACTTTGGATACTTCAATAATTTTATTTATTAGGACAGACGATGCAAACAGTTCCGGGAGTTGAAAAGACATCCTTCTTTCCATCAAAGACGAAGTCACTTTGAATTGGAATCAAAAAGTTCCTAATGAAGACGGAGTGAACATCTAGTGGTCTGTTTGGTGATACCATGAGAAGTATGTTATTTGAAATAAAAGAGCCAAATTTGAACGACCCTTCAGCTTCCACTTCACTAAAGAAGCACAAAAAGAAGCAAAGACAAATATGGGGACGAAACTAAATGGAAAGCATTCGTCGTACTGGAAAATCTAGGCTAGCACTTGACTTCGTGCCATTAGCCTAGAGTATTGGACTATTAAAGCATGTCCCCATCAACAAAGTAGAAAACCAAACAAAGTCGAGACTTCTCTGTCCATCCTTGTCAACCTGCACTATTGATTGCTATTCATTGGGTTTTCAGGAGCGGATACATACTCTTCAAGATCCAACAGTTTCACATTCTTTGCTTTAAACCCAGTGTTTTAAAAATAGGTTGATTTTTTCCATTTATCGCTGATAAATAGGGTTTGGGTCATGGTCATTACGATTTTTGTAAAAATTTATCACATATCGTTTTTGGCTGATTTGTCCCGATGTATAGATGTAAATCCGATAAAGCGACAAATTTCTCGTGGGTTAGAAATCACTGGATTACAATCTACATTCTAAGTGAATCGGTTCGGGTTTAGAGATAAAAACCCTCTTTTCCATACCTAACCTGCATCCACTAAACAAAAACTATGTTATCCTATTCTATTTCACATCCGCTCATTGTGTAACCCTAATTCTCTCTGCCTCCACTGTTCTCTCTCCCAAATCACTTGCAAATTTCTTACTCGAAGACCTCTCTCAAAGACCTCTCTCGTGGAGCCCCTCTCGATATTTTATTAAATGTGCTTAGATTATATTTTAGGACATATTATTATATATGTTCAACATCTAATATGACAATCCGACTTTTACTACTTATCCCCGATATATCCCCGATAACCGGAATCCGATATGAATTTTGGTCGTCTGATATATTTTCGATAATCGATATTTAAAACCTTGTTTGCATCATATCGAAGTTGATGAATGAATGGATGGCAAAAATCATAGTGTTGTGTGGACAGAGATGGGTTAATTAGTTGGGAGTAGGTTAATTAATTTAACTAAGCATATTGGGTGTAGTTTGGTCATATTTTAAAAATACAAATATATTCTCTACTAGAGAATTGACAAGTGTCTTCGAAGTCTAGCTAAATTTTGAGGTGTAGTGTAAAATTGACATTATCATGATTCGGGAGATAAATTTAAAAATATGATAGATATGGGGTATATACATCAAATTGCATAAAAATGGTTGAAAACAAAATAATTGAGAACCTATTTTTTAAGAAACATTTTTGCTGATCTAAATGATGTTTTCAATAAGTAGAATAAAACCCCTTAGCAAATTAGAGGTGTCGGAAATATGCATCTTAAGTATGCAAAGTATTGTAGAGAGTTTGGGAAGACAAGGATTTTATAACAATCTCCCCCAACATTTCTTTTTCTATATTTTATCTCAACTTCTACAACAGTTTGCATAGTTCTTCATAACACATCCTAGAACCTATCTTGCAATACTAATTTTGCTTGTTAAGGCCACAAAATAGTTGAGAAATAGTTTCGATGGGTAAGAAGAGAAAGACTTCCTACATTTAGTAAAGTGAAGTAGATTTGTATAATTTACTCATTTCTTAAAAAGAGTAGTCACTTAATAGAATTTTAAAGAACATTCATAATATTGATAGTAAATTAGATAAATTTGTCCTTTTATCTTTAAAAAAAGTCGGTTTAGATTAGAGGAAAATAGGTATTAGAGTTTTTGGTAGAAAGATTTTGCACTCTCATTGAAGAATTCCCTTCCTATTTCCCTCTCTTCTATGTACAAAGATACTACAATGGTAGCAACATCTAATAGACTAATATGCAGATATCATTATATCATATAATTAAGTACATGTCTGAATCTGATACCTGAAAACTTCATATCCATTTCTTGAAACCCGTTAGACATGGAGTGCTTATGTGGATCTCCACTGATGACGTTGCAGGTGATTTAGCTAATCCTAAATTCCCCAAATTTACAAATCCCCTAAATTTTGATCCAACGATCTTTGCTGCTTCATTCTGTCTTTAGATGCATGTCAAGTTATTGAAACCATGTTCATTCCTTGCCTACAATTGAAATTTTCCAGCATTGCTGCTTGACCTTAAACACGAGCTTGAGCTTGAGCTTGAAGATGGTATGATGTCCTTGCTTCAGCAATGAATTCATAGCTTATTTACTCAATGTTGAGTTCCCTTGTCAATTTTCTCTTGGTTGCCTCCATTCTAAAAATCTTAATTTTAGATCACATCCAAAATTTTCCCTAATTTGAATCTTCTTCCCCAATCAAAGGTATCCCAACTAGCAACTACCTTGGCCATGTCACTAAGTCTCTGCAACATAAGCATTTAAAAAAGAAAAAAATCCAATCACGTGCAAACATGCGAGAGGTGCGTACACAATTTCTCACTGGCAGTGAGCAAATGGGCCTTGTTGTATCGATGTTAATGTCTAAATACTTAAATGTAGCTAGAGCTGATTAATGTTCCATATTGGTAAAGGGGGTTGAAATAAGTACCAATTTGGTAATTTATTTTTCTTTTCCTCGGTTATGAGATATAATATTTGTGTAGGTGAGACTCCAATTTGTGCAGTATTCAATAGGTGGAAGAAAAAGAATCAAAACGATTAGGAATATGTGTGACCTGACACCCCTTTTTTATACTATTAAAATGGTCAGTCATAATATATGAAAGAAAGAACTAAAGAAAACACAGATGATTGCATACCATGGCCTTTAATCTTATAGCAAATGTCTTTGCATCATATTGGTCATTCTTCATTTCAGAAATAAACCCAGTGAACGATTCTGGCAACTTGACTCCTACCGGAATTTCCACAGGGTTTACTTCTTCAAATATATTATACAAGTCTCTTACAATTCTCTGTTAAAAATTCAATCAATCAACCAGGATAAGGACCATTGCATTTAAGTCCTTAATAAAAACATGCCAAGTTTTTTTTACTAAGGACAATTTGAAAGTTCTAATTAAGTGTAGTGAAACAAAAAACTCACCGCGGAATTGTCTCTACTTCTACCGAGAAACTTTGGTCCCAGCCGCCTTCGCAAACAATCTGAAAGAGAAATTTTGTAAGATATGTACGTTAGCCTTAAAAAATTTTTACAATATTAATCTGCCAGCTTAGATGTGGAAAAGGAACCCTAGTAAACAGCAAAAGTTCCATATAAAAACCAACTCAATGAGAACACAAGATAATATCATATGAAGATGATAAAAACCTTAAAAATTGTAGGATATCATAAAGATTATTAAATGGGTAAAGGTTAATAATCAGTATATATGACACAACACAAAAAAAAATATCCAGGTAAAGTTGAATATTCCTACAGATAAAAAAAAACTGGCTTACAAAGTAGTACGCATTCAAACAACAGGCAAAGTATGGAATCAAAGAACCGGTAGTCAACATAGTTCATAACAACCAGAAACTAAAAGAACAGAATTTGACATGAAAAGTTAAATCCAAGCACAAAAGAAGCACAGAACAAAACAATGTACAGCAGCTCCTTGACAAAATCTTGTGATCCTATGCTAAGGTAATGAATTAATATGATTAAAACATTAGATGTACAGAAATAAATTTATACGATTAGTCCAAAGAACCTAGATGCTGCTACCAAAATAAAGCTAACTGAAAGATACGGCAATAGAAAATTGCCAGCAGACTATTGCCAAACAGAAAGCAGTACAAAATTACAAGAATAAGAAGAACTCGTGATTATGAGAATCCCCATCCCAGCACAGTTTTAGCTTCACATAATTAATCGGGCATAATTAAAAAAAAACATCCACTCATGATGCCAAATCTATCAGGTATAGGAGAAAATTTACAGCTCAAACAAATTCATCAATTCAAATTTAAAGCCCAGCAAACTGCCAGTGCCTCATCAGAGTTGAAAACACAAGATTCATTTCCATCAAGACTTTCGGTTACCGAAAGACGAGCAGCTGTCGACCCCCTCGAGCGTGACGGCGGCGGCGAGGATGAAGACGAAGGGGAGGAGGAAGGCGAGGACGAGGATCGCGTGGAAGAGGGCCCCGTACGAGGATCCGCGGGGGGCGATCTTGATGACCCTCATCAAATCCGACACCCCCGCTTCGTTGCCGCAATTGAGGATGCTCCCGTTACCGTAGTGATGGTGGCGGTGGTGGGATGTTGCAGAGGAGGAGGGTGAGGGTGATGGTGAGACGATGGTAATGCTTCTCACGCTCGGCGAGATCCGAACCTGCATCTTAACGGGTTCGGATGGGTCGCCATTTGTTATCGGATATCTGGGCGCTGGCGCCCGGCCCGAAGAGGGAGGGGGTCATTGACGGGGCCGGAGGAGAGGTTGAGGAGAAGGGGAATCTTCTCCCCAGATAGTTGCATCGCGAATAGTAGTAACCTTTATTCGATCGGTCACGATAGCCGCTCCGTAAACAGTTTTGTGTGTCCTCCCCAATACGTGCATAGGATAATAGGGTCATGTCAGACTCGTACCAGGTATAATGGACTTGAATGATATATTAGGGGGTGCATTGGCTGGGGCAAATTGGAACCAAGTGGGAAACTTATTCTAATGAAACAATTTTATCTTTTTGGGATATTTTGAGTGGGGTAAAATGGAATAAAGTAGGATAATGAGATAACTTGAGCATTTGATTTGATAATTCACGTGGGATAATTAATGATGTGGCACTTTATTAAAATATAATTTTATCTATTAATTACTTCTAAATTAACTTATCCAATTAGTTTAGTATAGTATTTAGTATATTATTATAATATAAATATTATTTTACTTTATATTAAAATATAATATATTGTACTATACTTACAAATTACTATTATTAATTATTATATTGTATTATATTATATTATATTATATTAGCATGCTATAATATATATAATAATTAATATAATATAATATCAATATATTTAATATAATAGTTTAATAATATAATATTTAATATAATATATTATTTTATTTGTACAAAAATATAATATGTTATACAATAATTACTAATTAACATTATATTAGTATGCTACATTATATAATAATTGATATAATATATGAATAATATATATAATATAATACTTTAATAATATATTATTTAATTTAATATATTATAATATAGTATCATAGGATATAATGTACTTTAACAAATATTATCATATTTTATTTTATCCAATGTAATATTTTTAAAATTTTATATTAAAATTATATAATATAACATATATATATATATATTACATGATAATTACAAAAATATATATTAAAAGGTATCATGTTATAGTTAATATATTATATTATTTCAAACTATATTATTATATTATATTATATCATAATATTTTACTAATATTAGTAATTATTATATTATATTATAATAGTATGTCATATATATAATAACTATAATAATATTTTATAAATT
>BQKN01063221.1:18256-55939 GCA_022839385.1 Asparagus kiusianus
AGTTGAGCATAGTCCGCATGGGCAGAATGTGAGAATACGTACACCAGCTAATGGGCATAAAGGCAATTGTAGCAAATTTTCACCAAGGGCCAAACAAAAGGTATTATGTATCTGATACTAGAAAAAGAATGAAGTGCATGTTTCTCGTCCTATTATCCATCTGTTCTGTTCCCAGAACTTCTCTTCCTGCTGATTTCCAAGAAACACATTGTAAATAATCTGAACTTATGATCCACTCTGAGTTTATTTCCTGTCCACACTTATCTCAATCATACTGTGGTTTCATTTTACTTTATGAATTATCATTCTACAATAGATTAGTAGGTACATTAAATTATTCGATAGCCTTTTCCACCAGTTCTCGGTTATCAAGTGAGTGATGTTAGTCAGTTATCATATTTGGTTTTGGACCATCTTTCTATGATCTATTAACCAAGCCCCTTCGGAGATTATGAGTCCAACATATTTGTAACAAACTGAGCATGATATAAATCCTCCAGGCTAGAGACTATAAGAAGGGTGATATTACGATAATGGTTAATAAGCAGTCATACACACACATACATGACTAAGAGAGATTGCTACAACTCTCATAACTCAATTTGCCCTCTTCTAATGATTAGCATTTCCTACATTCGAATATGAAGCAAGATTGTACAAAAAAAAGCAAGACTATCATACAGACTCCTCTTCTTCTAAACATCTCTCCTCCACGAGCTTACCAACCACAATCAACCCCCCCCCCCCCCCCCCAAAAAAAAAGGAAGAAAGTAAGAAAGTTTTATCACCCACCATTCATTCTCCACACAATCAACAGTCCACATGGTATGAATATATAACACGTAAAGCAATTACTTTCGATAAGCATAACACAATCATTAGGGGGGGGGGGGGGGGGGGGGCGCACACACGCTATATGAATGAAAAAAGGAATAACACAATATGACAGCACAAGGGCAGAGAGCAAGTATAAGAATATAGTTGATATGCACAAGTCATATTTAATTCCCACTTTCCAGATGACACAATCAAGAAATATATGGCCCTGCATGATGGTGTTGACAAGGTACATAGACACCTTACTGGACTAGAAGAATAAACATAGACACCTTATTGGACTAGAAGAATAAACTTTCAGAAGCTGTTTTCGAAAATAACATACCACTCAATATAAGTGTCTGAAAAGAATAGGCATACCTGTCCAAACACCAGTTCATTCAGATCACTCATAGATGGAGTTCTCTCCAGCATTCGGGCCTGCATCATACAATTCATCAAACTTATAGCTGGGAATCTTGCAGTAACAGATCAAAATGCAAGAGATGAAAGATTAGTCTCTCTTCATTATAATAAGAAACAACTCCAGATTAGCATCAGGAAAGTTGAAAAAGTTAAAACACAGAATTGCAAATGTCTATTCATCATCAGCATTTTTGGTACCGAAATGCATCTCAAAGAAAGAAAATGTTTTTATGTGGTGTACATCTAACAGTAAAATATAATACTGCTATGTTTAATCAGAAAGCACTTCACAATGATAGTGATAAATGCAATCGTACTGTTCCATCTAGGGACCCTTAAATAGGTACAGTAGGGGAAGAAAAAAAACAGACAAAATATGTAAATTTAACTTAAGAAAAGAATAATGAAAATTGAACTTAAAAACCGAGTAGATTTTAGCAGGAAAAAAAAGGTGCATATCTTACTAAGAACTGTAGGGTTGATGAAACCAAAAGGGAGATTATTTTCGCTTCATATAAAACAAACATGAGTTATAGGTAACTGTATCCAGGGGTAGAGAGTCTAGAGACAAGAAAAAAAAGGATCCAGTTTAGTCGTTACTAATTACAGCCTGAAAGTGGAACAACAACAGGGATAGGCTTATGAGAGGAGCCATATGTATAATAACCTAGTTGCAGGTTGAATATGTCCCTCACAATAGAAAACTAAGTATGAGAACCAAAACAATTGGCTAACAACAATAGATTACATGCCCCATGAAAACCCTTCTCCGATTCATATTACAGCCTATAAATGTTTTGAAAAAAGAAAAATGTCAACAAGATCCTTAAACTGGCTATTTGGTGGACATTGGTCAGGTAGAAAAGACGGAATAGAATTTTGGTACTTAAGAGATACCCCTACCTGTTTTCATCTCATGAAGAATTATTTCTCAAGATGATAGCCAGATTGATAAACCATTACACCTTGATACATGGATGACGCACTGCCAGGGCCAAAAGATCGGCTTTTGCAACATATTGTGTAGAGTTTGTTGTGAACAAAGTGTACCCCTACAAGTGGGCTTGTGGTTGGCGCTTTGGGCCAAGGGTCGATCCGTATCTATGGCACGCCTATCCTCAATTTCTAATTATCAGGCAGTGTAATTGTTGAAAAGCATGTTTATTTCCTACAGTTTAGGAAAATCTATTATAGGGAATTTGTGTAATCCTTGTATAGAAAATTAGTTGCTGATTTGTAGCTAACTGTAAATTAGTTGCTGATTTGTAGCTAGCTGTAAATTAGTTGCTGATTTGTAGCTAGCTGTAAATTACGAGTTAGTTTCCTATTTTTTCTCTAACTAATTGTAACCTAATTGTATATAAAAGGGGTTTGGTACCTCTTAACAAATATATGAGATTGACGGCTAGTGTTTTCATGAACCTACCAATTTCCACATGGTATCAGAGCAGTCCTCTGATCACCGAAAAAATTTAAATAGCCGCCATGTCTGACACATCCAGTGTAGGTGATCAGTCGCTCTATTCTGGATCAGCGTAATCATCTTCGAAACTTTCTCTTCTGTCAAATACTCATGAAGACAATCGTTATTCTCAACCAATCACTACTCACAAACTCAATGGAGAAAATTATCTCCAATGGTCCCAGTCGGCCAAGTTATTCATCCGGGGTCGTGGAAAAACTGGTTTTCTGACAGGAGCTACACAGAAACCAAAAGGTCTTGAATCCATGGAGACCTGGGAATCTAAGAATGCCTTGATCATGTCATGGCTAATCAATTTGATGGAGCCAACGATCAGCAAAACTTATATGTTCCTTGTCACTACTCAAGAAATCTGGGAAGCTGCAAAGGAGACTTTTTCTGATCTGGGAAATTCTGCCCAGATCTATGAAATTGCCACACGGATCCGCAGCACGAAACAGGGCAATCTGAGTGTGTTACAATACTACAATACACTCAGAACCTTGTGGCAGGAGCTGGATTTATTTTAAGACTATGACTGGCATTGTCCACAAGACAGTGCCATCTTCAAAAAAATGATTGAGAAGGATCGCGTTTAAGCATTCTTGGCTGGCCTGAACAATGAACTTGATGAGGTTCGTGGTAGAATTCTTGGACGTGAAATCCTGCCATCCTCTCGTGAGGTATTTGCCGAGGTCCGCATGGAGGAAAGCAGGAGTGTTATGCTGGAAAAAGAAACCCGAGAGGCCCCTGTCACTGAGTCAGAATCATCAGCCCTTGCAGCCAGAAGCAACAGGTTCACCTTTCCTAATGGTGGTAATGACTCTCGAAATAAAAAGTGAAATAGACCCTAGTGCGACCATTGTAAGAAACCTGGACACACCCGTGAAACTTGCTGGAAACTGCATGGAAAACCCCCTCATCTGAAAAACGGACAACCGGACCAAGGGACGAACAGAGCTCTTCATACTGCTTCTGAGGAATCAATACCAGAAAGTGTCCGTCTCCCTCAACAAGGAGCAACTGGAAAACCTGATGAAACCCATGAATTCTACCTCCCTTTCATCCGCCTCTATCGCCCAGAAAGGTAAATTTTCTCAATCTTTCAGTGTGCTAACTGAGGACAGAACCCCATGGGTTATAGATTTTGGTGCCTCAGATCATATGACAGGTTGTTCCTCACTCTTCTCCTCTTATACTCCTTGTGCTGATAACTTGAAAGTAAAAATTGCTGATGGTTCGTTAGCCACAGTGGCAGGGAAAGGTTCAATTATTTTGTCAAAAAATCAGGTCCAAAAGTCTGTACTTCATGTTCCTTCTATTTCATGCAACTTTTTATCCATTAGCAAACTCACCCATGATCAAAACTGTGTTGCTAAGTTTAGTTCTTCTTCATGTCAATTTTAGGAACTGACTTCGAGGAAGATGATTGGCAATGCTAAAGAGTGTGGAAGACTTTATTATCTAGATAAGACTCTAAGTAGACAAAATTTAGTTTACAAATCCCTTTCTGTTTCTTTATGTGAAAATAATGTCATGTTGTGGCACTATAAACTCGGCCACCCCAGCTTTCCGTATCTGAAAATTTTGTTTCCATCTCTTTTCAATAATAAAGATCCCTCTTCCTTAATTCCTTTCAATGTGAAATTTGTCAACTCTCCAAACATCACCGTGTATCTTTTCCATCTCAATCATACAAACATTCAGCACCTTTCTCAGTTATACACGGTGATACATGGGGCCCCTCACGAGTTAAAAATTTTTCAGGTGTTAGATGGTTTATTACTTTCATCGACGATCATACTAGACTATGTTGGGTATATCTCTTAAAAACAAAATCTGAAACAGAACAAGTTTTTAAAAATTTTCATTCAATGATCAAAACTCAGTTTCAAACCCAAATTCAAATTCTTAGAACAGACAATGGGGGTGAGTACTTTAAAATTGTTCTTGGGGAATTTCTTCAAAGTGAGGGAATTGTTTATCAGAATAGTTGTGTGGAAACCCCTCAACAAAATGGGTTAGCTGTACGGAAAAATAAGCACCTACTTGAAGTTGCTAGGTCCCTAATGTTTATCACTAATGTGCCTAAATCATTATGGGGCGAAGCTATCCTTATTGCATCATTTCTCATCAATAAAATGCCCACTCGAGTTCTAGGGTACAAGACTCCTCTAGAAGTGTTTTAAAGTGTCTATCCAAAAAATCGTCTGATTTCAAATTTACCACTTAAGATATTTGGGTGCACCCCATTCGTCCATATACATTCCCTTAACCGAGGTAAATTTGATCCAAGGGGCATCAAATGTGTTTTCTTGAGCTATTCACCAACAAAAAAAGGGTATAAGTGCTTTGATCCGAAACTAGAAAAATGTTTGTTAGTATGGATTTTTTTTTTTTTTTTTTGAGAATCAACCCTACTTCACCAACAACTCACTTCAGGGGGAGAGTGTGACAAGAGAAGAGAGTTTTTAGAATTTTTGGGATACACTTCCTACCTCTGTGAGCCCTATCACCTCAGGGCCCGAAAGTTCCCAACCTGCTACTTCTCCATCAAATCAACCTGATTCGATTAGTCCTCAACCTACTTACGTTCCTTCATTAGATCACTCTATTTCATTTCCTCAGGAACCACCCACTGTTGTGCCACTCGAGTCCACTCCACAAACTAAAAAAACTGGGAAAGAGGTTCAAAGTCCAGAGTTACTTGTCTATGAGAGACGGAAAAGGAAAGGAAATGAAGGAATTCACACACCAAAGCAGAACCAGTCATTGAATCCACTAGTTCTTGATACTTCAAGTCTGAATTCTCCTACAGATGATGTTCCCTTCGAAAGTCTAGGTAATCCTACACCAATTCAAGACTTAGATATTCTCATCGCCCTAAGAAAAGGGAAAAGAACATGTACTTCTCACCCCATCTCAGACTACATGTGTTATAGTAATTTGTCTCCATGTTATCCAGCCTTTGCTACTATAATGTAGTGATTCCTAAGTAGTAATTTGTCTCCATGTTATCGAGCCTTTGCTACTAATCTGTCCAATGTAGTGATTCCTAAGTCTATTCAAGAGGCATTGAGCATTCCAGAATGGAGAGCAGCTGGTATGGAGGAGATCAAAGCACTAGAGCAAAATGGAACTTGGGAGTGTGTAATACCGAAGGGAAAGAAAACAGTTGGGTGCAAGTGGGTGTCTACAGTGAAGTATAATTCAGATGGTTCTATCAAAAGATTCAAAGCTCACTTGGTTGCAAAAGGATTCACACAATCCTATGGAGTAGACTATCAAGAAACCTTTGCCCCAGTAGCAAAACTCAACATTATACGAGTCCTCTCTGTTGCTGCAAACTTAAGACTGGAAAATTTCCCAACTTGACATCAAAAATGCATTCCTAAATGGGGATCTGGCAAAATAAGTATTTATGGATGTTCCTCCTGGCTTTGAAGATGTTTATGGTATAGACAACGTGTGCAGACTGAAGAAATCCCTCTATGAATTAAAACAGTCTCCAAGATCCTGGTTTGATCGTTTTTCAAAAATGGTAAAGAGATATGGCTACACTCAAGCTCACGCTGATCATACTTTGATCTTCAGAAAGTCTCAACATGGGAAAATCTCAGTTCTAATTGTGTATGTTGATGATATCCTACTTACTGGAGATGACACAAGCGAAGGAGAGAGGATGAAGCAAGTTCTAGCCAAAGAGTTTGAAATCAAGGACCTTAGACCCATGAGGTATTTTCTCGGTATGGAAGTTGCAAGATCAAAGAAAAGGATTTATGTGCCACAAAGAAAATATACCGTTGATTTGCTCAGAGAAACAGGTTTTCTGGGAAGTAAGCCAGCAGACACACCGATTAAAGAGAACCAAAAGCTGGGATATAAGAAAAGAGAGATTCTTGTTGATAAAGGAAGATACCAAAGGTTGGTTGGGCGTCTTATCTATCTATCCCATACACAACCCGATATTGCCTATGTTGTTAGTATGGTCAGCCAGTTATGCACGAGCCATATGAAGAACATCTTGGAGCAATTCATCGCATTCTGAGATATCTCAAAGGAACCCCAGGAAAGGGGTTGTTTTTTAAAAAAAATGATTCAAGGAAGATTGGCATTTACTGACGCAAATTGGGCTGGATCAACCAGTGATAGAAGGTCTACCACTAGGTATTGCACATTCATATGGGGTAATATGGGGTAATCTAGTGACCTGGAGAAGCAAAAAAACAACCAGTGGTTGCAAGGAGTAGTGCTGAAGCTGAACTTCAAGCTCTTGCACAAGGAATATGTGAACTTTTATGGTTAAAGCGAATCATGAACGAGCTATCACTTCAGAGTGAGAATCCTATGTTGTTGTATTGTGACAACAAGTCAACTATCAGTATTGCTCATAATCCAATTCACCATGACCGTACTAAGCATGTGGATATGGATAGACATTTTATCAAAGAGAAGGTTGAAGAAGGCCTTGTGTGTATACCTTACATCTCATCCAAAGGACAACTTGCTGATTTTCTAACCATGGGTCTATCAAGAGTCAGATTTGAAGAACATTTATCCAAGTTGGACATGATTGATATCCATGCTCCAACTTAAGGGGGAGTGTTGAAAAGCATGTTTATTTCCTACAGTTTAGGAAAATCTATTTTAAGGAATTTGTGTAATCCTTGTATAGCAAATTAGTTGTTCATTTGTAGCTAACTGTAAATTAGTTGATGATTTGTAGCTAGCTGTAAATGAGTTGCTGATTTGTAGCTAGCTGGGAGTTAGTTTCCTATTTTTTCTCTAACTAATTGTAACCTAATTGTATATAAAAGGGGTTTGGTACCTCTTAACAAATATATGAGATTGACGACTAGGTATTTCATGAACCTACCGATTTCCACAGTAATACTTATGCTATTCACCTGGGCCTAGACTACAAAAGAGGGGCCCTAGGCTCCAGGATTTACTTGGTTATTACGAAGCCAAGGTTCCTCACACCATAAAAAAGGAAGAAGAAAGAACAAGTATATTTGGCCGAAGGGGTATGGGAAAAAATAGAGAACTGTGATAAATTGATGTCTTTGATAGCGGTTTCAAAGTGCACATAATTCGAACATGCACAGGGAGGTAGGCTAGGTATAGCATTATGTATTTCAAGGAATATGTGTCCACATAACAAAAGAAACCATTAGTAGTTACAAAGGCACAAGATTGTCTGTTGGCCTAACCAAAGGAAGAATCCTTCTGTTTTGGCAAGAAAGAGAAGACAACTGGCTTGTTTGGATGGAGGGTAGAGAGGGAGAGGGGAAGAGAAATCTAATTTTAACATTGTTTGGGAGTTCCATTTAGGAGGATAGAGGGGAATGGGGGGGAAATTAGAGCCAAAATCTTACACCCCAAATTGGGGTGTAATGAAGGGGAAGGGAAGGAAGGGGAATTTTTCCCCTTCCTTCCCCTTCGTTCCCTTCCCTAAGTCATCTCCCAAACACACTGAACAGGATAAATAAAAGATTGGTGATGATGATCATATAGACCCCACTAAATGAATCTCATAGGGAAAGGATGGAAAGACCAAGATTTCAGAGAATCCTATCCGAGGAGAAGGAGAAAGAGGGTATCCATTGGGGAAATAGCATCAAAATCCAAAGTCACGGAGGTTATTGGTGAGAAAGATTTGAATAAGAGAAGTAAATGCTACAAGTGTGTCAAAGAAAAGGACTCACAACTTAGAACACGCACAAGTCAATTACAATAAAAACATATACACGTGTCTCTTTCCTACTCATACTTTCAAATTAGATAGTAAAGGTACCAACATGAAGAATATGAATGAGATGAACTGAACCTTAACACCTTCAGGGAAGCAAAAAATAGGTACTTCACTCTCCCTCATTGCCACTTGCTTTCCAGGAGGGTACTTGAAAAGGATCTGTTGAGCAAGACGAAATATCAGCTTGGAAATTGCAAGCGGGAAATGAAGGAAACCAAATAACAAACAAACGGCGAAAAATTAACATAGAGGGTCAAGCCAACTGATCTAGATACCATATATGAATCAGACAATTAAACTACGAGTGAACCATCTTCAAAAAGAATGATTTGGCATCAGAAACTACAGATACATTAAAAACCTCAGTTTTAAGAACATAAGGAATCTAGACAGGATAACAAAATAGTAATGGATAATTTCAAACTACAAGTCTATCTCCTACAAAAAAACACGAAATCGTAGGTAATGATCATATTAGTCATATGTAGCACTCAACCATAGTAAAAGCTTCCTTGTTCACGTATTCAATTTGGAGTAATACTAGTATGAATAACCTCATTAAAGCCTTCATCTAAGGAACAATAATGGATATGCAACTGACAATTAGAAGCTTGAAAATCTAAAGGAGACACTGAGAAGAAAGAAACGTACTTTTTAAGCTGTAAAGAATAAATAGGGATCTCTATTTCTTTCTTCCACTGCATAGTTTAATTTCATCATCTTCTGTATATTAGAATTTTGTATATCTTCTTGTTAGGTTAACTTGATCTTTGGATCAGTTCCTTTGTAGTTTGTCCTGATGTTTGTTATCCCCGTTGGTTTACCTATTTCACGTTATTCCAGTAGAAAATAACCATATATTCTAAAGTTTAAGCATAAATATAACTCCACTGCTCACATAATGATATTTTGGAAAAAATTGTCTATTTTGAGAAATTTATATGGTTTCTCTTTAAATTTTATAACTTAATAATATTTATCTCCTTACAGTTGTTGCACAGTAACTTAATAATATTTATCTCATTACAGTTGTTGCACAGGTATTCATCACTAATTTGGCTTCCTTTATCATGCAATTCATCATGCTTGTTATGGTTCCCTGTTTACCTATTCATCACTAATTTTATCTAGTTTTCCCTCCCTCTATCTGGAAATTCTTGTTTAGCGTATGTACCTACTGTTCATACATATAATTCATATCATTTTACTTATCATAATGCACTTTGTCCATCATCATGTGATTCATCATGTGATCCATCTCATTCTTAATGGTTAGATTTATTACCCATGGTCGTGAAAGAGACCACTAATCCCAAAAGGGGATACCCACTGATACAAAACCTCATCACCACCTCTACCAAAAGAAATTGAGAAAATTATGAGCCTCAGGAACACACAAAATGATTATCAACAAATAAATTCGACAAGAAAAGCAGAAGACTGAAACAAATGCAAGGAAGCCGTATCATGTTTTGCGACATTATGAATTGTAGTACCGTGTCTTCCATTATTGCCATTATTATGCCGCTATTATGTTCCTCCACATTAAAACCTCTTAGCTGAAGCAAGCATCACTATGCCAATTATCAATAAAATATTTGGACTATCATTGGCATCGCCACGAGTCCATAATATTCATGTCAATATCATTCTTTCAAGAAACAGTAAATATAGTGAGCGCTAATCCATAATATTCGTGTCAATATCCAAACACAAATTTGTCATTGCAGTGTGATAAACAAGCATTTCAACGAGCTAATAATACGCTATAGAAGTAAATTTGAGATTGTGCTGGAAAACATGCATCAATAGCAGACCTGAGGTTCCAGAGTAGGCATACGTGCTTGGCGTTGAATCTTCCTAAGATCTAGGATTTCAGATTTGGCAACCTCTGACTCCCAAGTCTTTCTCCTTGCAAATGCATCCTCTACAGCTTCAACATTCGCATATGAGGAAAGGCCCACAATAAAGAAGTGTTCAAATAGCGATGTGGGTTCCTTATGTTGTTTATGATCCTACACAGAAGTGAAAACCCAGTTAGTCAGTTACTATATAATTGTTGGCGAATGTGGTTAAATCTAGAATAATACAGATATAAAGTAGCAAATAACTGAAGGAAAGCTGAAGTACATTAATTTAAAATTTTCCAACCCAGCTGCTGTGCGTTTGTAAAACGCTGTGCTTAAAGCATTATTTGGCCTACTCCGGTGCAAGGATCCCAAGGCCAAATTGCTTCCAGGAACAGCAATCCAGTACTCTGGTGTGCACCGACCCAGTACTGTCAAGATCTCCTCGATCTATAAGGCAAAGATTTCCTCGATCTATCAGGCAAAGATCTCCTCGATCTATCAGGCAAAAGATCTCCTTGATCTATCAGGCAAAAGATCTCCTCGATCTATCAGACCTTTCGGTCAAGGCAAAATTCCTATAAGCACCAGCTATTTTACAATCTATATCTGTATATATTGATTGTTGTTATTGGAATAAATTTTCCTTAAGGATTTGAGGTCTATTTATAACGTTTGAAAAAACATTATGCACTACTAAAATAATATTATTTTACTATGCATATGGGGCCAGCAACTCTTAAAAACACGTTTATATTTCTGTTTTCAAACTTTGCTGCGATCAAGAAAAATTGGGCATTATCTTTCGGCGCGCAGAAAAAACTTTGAGCATAATAAGTTATGTGGGACCCAACTTGTAGGCCCCACAACATATTTTCTTTGGCTTCTTCTAATATTTTCAAAAGCTTGGGCCCATTCATTTTCTTCTTTCAAAATTTGCGATTGTTTTACTTCAAGAAATTCAAAGAGGGCTGCTGTGTTTTCTAGCCTAACTCTCTGAGAGTGACATCCATTTCATTTTAAAAAACTTATCCAACAATCCCCCACAAGTTTTTTAAACTAGTGTCGTGTAACGGTGCCGTTGTTTCAATCGTTGTTTCAATCGTACTGATTTTATATATGCCATCAGTACGATATGCATTGCCATACATTTTCTTGAAGGATAATACAGCCTTTCCTCCTTGAAAATCCAGCCTCATGCCTGCATCACACAGCATGCTTTCAGAAACTAAGTTTTTGGCAATTGAGGGATCGTGTTTCACATCCTTCAATGTAAGTCTTTCCCGAGGAAAAAGTCAGCACCACAATCCCAGTTCCAAGAACAGGAACCACAGAACGATCAGTTATTGATACGTTTTCTTTGGTAGCAACATAAGAAGAGAACATATTTCTATTAGAGCATACATGACAAGTAGCACTCGTATCTAACCACCAACTAGAGATGTTGCTTGGAGTTGTTACCTGGAAGAGCATAGCCACACAATCATCAACTGGATTGACATTGTGTGTTGTTTCCTTCTTTGGTACTTTGCAGTCGTTGGCAAAATGTCCTTGTTTCCCACAGTTGAAGCATTTATCGCTCTTCTGCTTACTCCTCTGTGTTATGGCACAATAGGCTGGGACATATAAATTATAAAAAACTGTCCAGCATGGAGAAGTTAGGATTACTTCCAAAATATGGGGGTAACAAACTTGAAAAATGTGAAGTTTGCGCGCAAGCAAAGCTGACAAAGAAGCCATTTTCAAGTGTCACAATAAGCACCAACCTGTTGGATCTGATTCATTCAGATACTTGTCTTCAAAAGCTTCGTCACTCGTGACGACAAGAAGTACTTCATCACCTTCATCGACGACCATTCTCGCTTCTGTCATGTTTACCTGCTGAAATCTAAAGATGAAGCCTTCAGCAAATTTGTCGAGTTTCGGACTCGAGTGGAGAAGCAACTTGGACTGCAGGTGAAAAGACTCAGGAGCGACAGAGGAGGAGAGTACCGATCTAAGGAGTCGGAAGCATACTTCAAAGAGCATGGAATCATTGCTGAAACTACGGCTCTGTATTCTCCGCAATCTAATGGGATTGCAGAAAGAAAGAATCGCACATTGATCGAGATGGTGAATTCGATACTAATCGCATCTGGTCTACCTACCTGCTATTGGGGAGAGGCTTTGCTGATGGCAAATTGGATTCTGAACAGAGTACCATATTCCAAAACTGATAGTACTCCTCATCAGTTATGGTTAGGATATCCAGATTCTTTGGATAGTCTCAAAGTGTGAGGTATCTCGCATACGTTCGAATACCAGATATCAGAAGACCTAAGCTCGGACCAAAGGCAAACAAATATGTATTTCTTAGCTTTGCTAGAGATAGCAATGCGTGCAGGTTCCTGGACCTTGGAACCAACTCCATCATTGAAGCTCAGGATGCAAAATTCTTTGAGGATAAGTTTATTAAACATAAAGGCTTAGTGCTCAAAGATGTAGTAGAGAATGCTAGTAAATCAGATGCACAAAAGGAGCCAATCAATGATGGAGGAGTTATCGAACCATCTTCCAAGCGCGTCAGAAGACAAAGATTTTGGAGATGACTTCATCACCTATAATATGGAATGAGATCCATAGACTTTTCAAGAAGCAATACAGTCAACAGACGTACTTCTGTGGAAAGAAGCTATAGATGATGAGATGAATTCATTGATCCAAAATCACACTTGGGAGCTGGTGGATGTACCTGAAGGTGCAAGACCTATCAGTTGCAAGTGGATCTTCAAGAAGAAGCTCCGTCCTAATGATACTATTAAAAAGTACAAAGCAAGACTGGTGGCGAAAGGATTCTCTCAGAAAGAAGGTATAGTCTTCTTTGATATTTATGCACCAGTTTGCAGGATCACTACTATCAGAGTGCTTATCGTATGGGCGGCGATTAAAAGGTTCGTCATACATCAGATGGATGTGAAGACTGTCTTCTCAATGGAGATCTCACAGAAAAGATCTACATAGAGAAACCAGAAGGACTTGATGCTCCAGCTGGTAAGGTTTGTAAACTTATTAAATCTCTATATGGACTTAAGCAGGTACTAAAACTCTGGCATGAGAAGTTCGATGGGGTTATTCGCAACAATAGGTATCAAGTCAGTGAATCTGATAAGTGCCTATACATCAAGGTCGTTGAAGAAAATGTGGTGATTATCTGCCTCTATGTGGATGATATGCTCATCATCGGGAGTGATTTGGAGATAGTAATCTACCAAGAAATTTTTTTCAGCACAGTTCAACATGAAGAATCTTGGAACGCGGACGTGATTCTCGGAATCAAAATCATATATTCTGAAGAGGGTATTGGATTGTCCCAATCTCATTATGTCGAGAGCATGCTAAGGAAATATGGCTACTATGACCTGTCAGAACTGTCAGTACCGTATGATTACAACAAGAAGCTTCGACCAAACACTGGAAGACCAGTAGAGCAGCTGAGGTACTCAAAGATCATTAGGAGCCTTATGTATGCGATGAGCTGCACAAAGCCAGATATAGCATTCGCTGTAGGAATGCTTAGTAGGTTCACAAGTAATTCTGGAAAACTTCATTGGATGCTGTCCAGAGATTGATGAAATACTTGAAAGGAACTACACGTCTGAGCCTATTCTACACTGGATATCCGGGTGTAATCGAAGGCTATTCAGATACGAGCTGGTGCTCAGAACCAGATGAGTGCAGATCTACTAGAGGATTTATCTTCACTATGGGTGGAACTGTCGTCTCGTGGAAGTCTAAGAAGCAGACTATGTTGATTGCACAGTCATTGATGAAATCTAAGTTTTTCGCACTCTGTGTTGCAGGAGATGAAGCTGAGTGGCTCAATTGTATTCTCTGAGACCTTCCATTAACGGAATTGTAAGGCGTAATTACTATCTATTGTGATAATCAAGCGACGAGTATTGTGGCAGCGAACTCGTTGTTCAATGGAAAAAAGCGGACCATTCGTCTGAAGCATGGCTATTTAAGAGAGCTCATTTGTCAAGGAGTCATCTCTGTGATTGACGTCCGATCTTCAAAGAATGTGACTGATCTTTTGACTAAGGGTCCGAAAAAGGACATAGTTGAAAGGACGTATGCTGGAATGGGTCTCAAAGTTTTGTAAATCTTACAAATACTTATCATGTTTATTAAGTTATTAGTTCAAAGCTTATGCTACTAATAATAAAATAATTGGTTCAAAAGTCAAGTAAGATTTACAAAGTTTGGTGAGTCTTACAAATACTTACCATTTACATCTAGTTATTAGTTCAAAGCTTATGCTACCAATGACAAGATAAATGGTTCAAAAGTCAAGTAAGATTTACAAGTAAAAGGGTTCAAGTTTTCTTGGATTAGTCGGTGTCTAAGGTAAGGTTTGGGGGTTACGTAACGCGCTCCGCAAGGAACGAGGTACTTAATTGATCTTTGATCAACCTCTAATACTATCCTTACCTGGCTGAACTACCTAAGTAAAACTTTGATCTTTTCACCTAGAATCCTATCATGTAAAGGGGATGGCTGTTAAGCCTTAATGAGTCCAAAGCATTTTGGATACGGGATGTTAGATAGGAAACACACCTAAAGGACTCACCTAGAATCCTATCATAAGAAATGATGGCTCTTAAGCCTTAATGAGTTCAAAGCATTTCGGATGCGGGATGTTTGATAGGAAACATGCCTAAAGAAGTCACCTATGTATGAGTGGAGATTTGACCGTCTCCTATGGTGTCTTGTGGAAAGATACCTAGAGCCCTAGCAGAAACCAGGACATGCACACGGTCATAAATGTGCAAAGACAAAGGCAAGGCAAAGGCAAAGGTAAAGGCAAGTGTGGTTCAAAGTGAAAACTACCACAGATAAGTTTGATCTTGTGTGATCGTTGGATTTTTAGACATGTGCTGGTTCAAGTCTCTGCGACACCATGCACCTATCTTTTATTCAGTTGGTCTAAAGGGGATTCAAGTCATTGCGACATCTTCCTTATGCACAACGATTGAAACAACAGCATCGTTACACGACACTAGTTTAAAAAACTTGTGGGGGATTGTTGGATAAGTTTTTTAAAATGAAATGGATGTCACTCTCAAAGAGTTAGGCTAGAAAACACAGCAACCCTCTTTGAATTTCTTGAAGTAAAACAATCGTAAATTTTGAAAGAAGAAAATGAATGGGCCCAAGCTTTTGAAAATATTAGCAGCAGCCAAAGAAAATATGTTGTAGGGCCTACAAGTTGGGTCCCACATAACTTATTATGCTCAAAGTTTTTTCTGTGCGCCAACAATAATCATACTGTATTTGCTCAAAAAGAATATTCAGAAGGCCTTACACTCATAATGCAGATGAGGATCACCTTATGTAATTTAATAGTAAATCACTTGAAGAAAAAAAGAAGACTGATGAGTGGAATGAAGAATCCTCTGTGAACTCTATACAAAAGATATGCTATAAGCTAACTAAGTGTACCTCATCTGCAGTTTCATCAAATACCAATGGATAATTTACCAATAGCATCCTCTATGAGGTGTTTACAAGGATGCTATAAACTAAATGATCATTGTTCTAAACTGATTTGATAAGTCGCAAAATTTGACAGTCAATCGTCTGTCAATCTTGAAACTCTGCTGCAATCAAACGGGTGACACTAGGATCACACTTGCAGTGTTCGACGATAACTACACTAGTTCGCAAACAACCCACATGGGCACCGGACTGCGGAAGCAAGTTTAGGATCCATTTAGTCCCGCATTAACTACATGAGCGGTCAATTTTCGGATTTATGACAGATTTGGGTTACTCTCAATTGACAACCGATGTAAGCATAACATTATAATATGCAAACAAACATAGAGAACATCCTGACAAAAAGATTCCAAATTTTTCAAGAAAACAGATTGATGGAAACCCACAAAAACCAAGAACAGAACCTTTGCTTGGGATTGGATCTGATACCACTGCCGCTTCTGGTTGGCCATCAGCTCAACGTTCCAAGAACTCCTAATCCCTTGCTCCCCGTCACAATTATCACGACTACCCTTCCCACAGCTCCTCCCCTCCTCGAAATTCCCGCCATTTCCCTCGCTCGCCGAGCCCCACCGCCACGCCCGCTGCACCTGCCGCCTCCACCTCTGGAAGCTCCCGCTGCGCACGTGACGAGGCCCCATCGGCGACGAGCACCGCGGCGACGTCGCCGCCGCCTCCGCCGCGGCCGGACGCTGGTGCTCGACGTCGCCGTCCTCCATTGTCGATCGATATCGATTCCGCCTCTTACATTAAGGAATCCGCACCGAGATCGATTTTGATAAAATTTTAACCTGGGGAACTTTTTGGGGGAGAATTTGAGGGGAAATGGCGAACGGACGAAGATCCAAAGGGGGAACGAGGGTCGTTAATATAGAGGAGAGGCACGCCACGTGCTAGGGTGCGTGTTACTTGAGAGACTGTAGCTTTTTGGGTTTTTATTTATAAACCCAAAGCTTTATGCTTATTTATTTTGTACCCACCCACTCGAAATTATTAATAGAGGAATTTTAAAAAATAGAAACCTGTCATGATAGCCTACAAATAACTAAGTGTTAATCTTCCTTGGGAGGCTAACACATGTCCCGTTCCACGCAGACGTATCCAAAGACAAACGACTCGAGCTGCTCCTACAGTCGGGCTACTATTTCAGCCGATAACTTGCGCGGCTGACTAAAAAGGAGGTACTTGTCGACCTACCCACCCAATCGAGGCTATAAGCCTCCGTACTCTTCCTACTAAAAAGGCGGTGTTTGTCAGCCTTCAGCCAAACGACTAAAGAGGTAGTGTGTCCTCGAACCCTCTGCCGACAACTAACTACTCTTTCCTTAAATGTGTTGTCAGAGTCATCATTGCTCTAGCTCCCATAGTCTTTATAACTCATCGGACATAGTCAGCACTAAGCACTTATTGTTTCCCTCACATTAAATGTCTGGAGGACTCACCTTCTTCAGCGGCTAACACCTGTAAAGGTATCTGCTCATTCAATTGCTTGTCTAGACTCGGCCAGAGTTACCTATCTGTCCTTCCGATCTACTATAAAAGGAAGCTGTGCTGCCTAAGGTAACCTCTCCGTTTTTCCTGCAATTCTGAGCAACTTTTCGTCACTCACCTCTCATTCCCCCGCTCATGTTCAAACACTAACTTGATTATCGGAGGAACAACCGGAGAACCCAACTCTGGCCTCTCATGAGCTTTTCATGTGCAGGAGAGAACGTCAGGCTCCGGAACTAGTCACCTGAGGAAGTTTGAGGACCCTAACACCACTATAATCCACAGATAAACCTCATGTTCAATAACTAAACAAGATCCTTTTGTAATTTGTATGAGAAAAATCAACATCTTTGTGTTTTAATTAGCAAAATCGACCTTTTATGGTCATGTCATCATGGCTGACTAAACAAGGTTAATTTTGCAAAATACATCATTTGAAATACACAGCATGACAGCACTAATAGTCATGTGTATTTAACAATCACTAATTACCAACTAATTTAATCTTTACGTGTAAATGGGGCTACATAGAAGTAGTTAATTCTTAATTGACGACCTCTAAATCTATACTCCCTTGTATTTTAAAGATTATATTTAGTAAAATCAACCTCTATTTGGCTAGCCGTGATGACGTGACCGAAAAGAAGCTAATTTTGCCAATTAAAACACAAAGAGATCGATTTTTCTCATAAAAATTATGCAAATGCTTTTTTTCGAAATTTCCCCTTATTAATATTGTATTTTGGGTTTAGAAATAAATTATGATTAAATTGTGGGTTTATAAATAAGAACCCTTTTTCTGCTCTTTTGGGTGGAATCGTAGACGGCTGAAAGTTAATTAGAAGATATGCACCTTATCTTATCTTAGTTTAGTAATAAAAAAAGGTGTATACAATTGGATATATGTTGCTTTTGTGGTATACTACTTGCATGGAAAAGGTTCATGCATGTAACTTTTTGATCAAGATGTCAAACTTTGCTTCTTCTTTTTTCTTCCTTTTTTCGCTCTGGACTCATTACGCAAGTAACCCATTGCTTTCACTATTCCATTCTAATCTTTTATCAGTCTTGGGTTAAAAGGGACCTTAATCATGTTGGTTTAATCTTAATCCTTGTCATATATTTCAAATCAGATCACCTATCATATCTTTATCTTTGAATTATTGACCCTCCAGCGCCCTGCCACCAGCTGTCAAAACATGATTTATTTATTTTTTGGATACCTGTTTTACAAACGGATTTTCCAGCTCTGAACCCTTGGGTTGAGTTTGAATCATATAAAGCTAATTAATGGCAATTTACTTGTTTTATCAATAAAAGTACTTGAGAAACTTTCTTGATTTCTTCTTGTAGTAAAAAGCGTGATCGGTGTAAACCTGGCTGTCTTGTAGTTTTCTTTTTTTTTTCTTTTACGCCTGGCTAATTTTGCAGTTCTTATTGGACCAATAATATTCATTTTACCTTCCGTAAAATTTTTCTCTCAAAAAACCCGCAATCCTACAAACCCTTCTCACGAAGAATTAGTAGAAAGTTCCAGATTTGCTTTCAGGAATTTCCAATTTTCTGTTGTCTACGGGCAGAAAATTTGCATGAACCTGAATCAAACTTATTTACTAAAGGGGACAAATATTTTTTTAAGGGAAGTATTTCACGCCTCAGAAATTCCGTCTCCTTTTTTTATTTTTCATACTTGAATTACTAAAGGGGACAAATATTTTTTTTAAGGAAAGTATTTCACGCCTCAGAAATTCCGTCTCCTTTTTTTATTTTTACTAAACAGTCTCCACAGGTTCTTTCAAGCATGAGGATCTTAGCGAAGGAATTTCAGTAGGCTTTGATGATCACGCAGCATTTTGTTTCCGGTTGGAGCCATACCCAAGATTTTTCAGATGCTAAACGTCCTGGGAGCTTATTGAGAGCCCAGCCTTCTAGTTTTGACACGATCGAGGCACTGGAATCTCAAGTATGCTTCAAGTCCCAGCACCACACATTCTCACCCTTAATGATATGGGGGTCTGGTATAACTTCATTATACCATACGGTGCTTTTGCTTTCAAACTTATTATGACTGGAATTGGATTACATCTCAAATACTCACAGCTTTGGCCATAATCAGCCTTGTGATTAATTTCACAACAAAAAAAACAACAGTCAGCCCCTTACAAAATATTATTGCTTCTGCTTTTCACAGAACAACTTCCAAATTTCATTCGTAACATACGTCGGGAGCGTATCTAAAACTTAAAAAGGGAAGAAAAAAAAACACGAAAAAGAAGACCATGTTTTTCTGGTGACAAAAGCACTATATACAAGAGAGCATATGCCAAAACCTTCTGCATTCTCCAGTTGATTCATTTATATATACAATCAGTACTCATTTTTTTTCCGGGAAAGATCTAATGATTACATCACTCGAGAGAAGGGGTCACGCCGAACTGAATCTCCTTGGGACACAAAAATCCAGCAACAATCACTCCACATGTAACTACCCCCACTAAGAAACTTGCATTTACAGGTAACAGGTATATGGACGTATACTTCTGGTTCAGTCAAGATTAAACATATACAACAGATTTTTCACAGAAAGATGGGAGCCATGACCAGCGTAATGGTGGCGAGCATCTTTATAAGAACATGGAGGGAAGGCCCTGCTGTGTCTTTGAATGGATCTCCAACCCTGCAGATCAAAAGAAAAAAAAAGTAAAAAGGAAGTCTCGTTAACACATCTGACGAAATGTTTTAACACATTGACAAATTTAAAAATAAATTTTTAATGGATTTAACTGCCTGAATAGGATTTCAAAGGCACCAACGAAAAGGATGATAATCCTTGGATCTTATTAGGAAAGGCTACAAGTGTTCGGTGGCTGATGTGTAACAATGTATCGGTGTATATAGAATGTGTATGGTTCTTTTTGCATGCTTACAAAGAAACGCCAGCTGAAACACCATCTCCCCACCACTCTGCTTCCTTCCCTTGCTCCCTAAAATCCAACCAACTCCAGTATGATCTCATTTAAGATCAAGTATTTTTTTTATTAGTATGATCTTGTTTACCAGCTAAAACACTACTACTCTCTAAAGCGCACACTTACCTTGATAAGCCCTTTGACCTTCAAAATTGCTAAACACATTAAACCAAAGGAAGTTACAGAGAAGTGTACTATCCCTAGAAAGGTCTGTGAGATAAGAAGAAGCAATGCCCAATGCACGCTAAACATTAATATCTTCCAGCCAGAGGTAGATTGCTTGTTAATGTTTTGTCTTTTTCCCCGAAGAATTTACTGTTGTGATGAAACAATAGGTTTAAAGGTCTTGAAGGTAGCAACTTAAGCAAAATCATGATAATATCACAGGAATAGAAAAATACTCAAGTTTTTCGTTTAGGAAAGGTGAAGCAGACGAGAAATACTTGAATCGAGACCAAAAATAAAGAAAATACGAGCAAAATAGGTGAAATGTATTCCATGTTTCAGAAGACATCCCGGAAGAAAATGATGAGGCGAATTCTGATTCTTTCCCAGTCCGGGACCTATTTTGCCCGCCCCCCCCCACCCCAAAAAAAAGTTCATTTACTTTCCTATATGTACAACACAGATTTATCTTGAGCAATACTATAACATAAAATTGTACTTAACAAAGAAGCGCAAACTTACGTATCTCCAGTTACTGCTGCTTTATGGCACTCACTTCCTTTGCCTCCCAGAGCACCAGTTTCAATGTACTTTTTAGCATTATCCCAGGCTCCTCCAGAAGTATTTAGGAAGAGGGCCATAAGGATGCCAGTAACTGTAGCAAACATTAGCATTGATGCCACAACTTTGGCTCCAAGAAGTTGTTGGCCTGTGGCTTGACCCAATAACCGGAAAAGGAATCCTGATAACCACATCATCACCGTCATCAGATAAACATTGTATACAAATATCGCGTGCAATTTAGTATAGTATATAAGATGAAGACACACCGATTAAAATTGGCGAAATAATTGCTAAAGCACCAGGTTTTATCATTTCTCGCAAGGATGCAGATGCCACTATGGAGACACAACGACCATAATCTGGTCTCTCTTTGTAATCCTGAGATGATTAACAGATTGTTTATACATGATTTTGGTTTCCGATCATGACTAGAATTATCAAAATAAGGGGCCAGGTAGAGTATCAAAGTTGTTGCTCAGACACTTACCATTATACCTGGCCTCTCAATAAACTGTCTCCTAACTTCATTGACAACTTCCTGAGCAGTTCTGCCAACAGCCGAACAAGCCCAAGCACTAAACAAAAAAATAAGCATAGAACCCAGCAGCCCTCCAACAAAAATCTCTGGGATCGCTATGTCAACCTTCATGTCCACAAAATGACGGACATCAGAAAAGGATGGTAAAATGGACAGCGGCAAGCATAGAAGTTCCAAGCACTCATGATACCTCTTTAAAAGGGAGTTGAGCAAATGAAGCCACTTCATCCATATAAGCACTAAAAAGGAGAAAAGAAGCAAGGGCTGCAGAGCCAATAGCAAATCCTTTAGTAGTAGCTTTTGTTGTGTTACCAACAGCATCCAGGACATCTGTGATTTCCCGAACACTTTCAGGCTGCATGAATTTAAGTTGGCTAGTCAATCGAAAAGAACTGTAGGAAGGGCTTCGAGTCACAACTAAAGAGATATCAAGCAAACAACGAACTCTTTGACTGACTGAAAGATTTTCTAGTAACATCATGAGAATGGAGTATAATTCATTGAATGCTAAAAAATATTCTAAAATGCCAAGGAAAAAGGTTCTCGTTGTCCTTTTCTCAGGGGTTTGATAGTTTTCTTTTATCAGGGCATTTAGGTGTAAAGATTATTTGTCCACGGGAAACAGAAACTCAAGACTTTCAGAAGCCATAGGATTAAATAAGCATGGTACCTGCTGACTCATCTCAACAATTCCACCTGCATTGTCAGCTATTGGTCCAAACATATCCATAGTGAGCACATAAGCTGCTGTACTGAGCATCCCCATTGTTGCTACAGCTGTTCCAAATAGACCACCAGTAGGACTCCCAGTTTCATCCACCAGGCCTGAGGTACGTCCCAGCCAGAAAGCTGAGATGATCGCTACACTAATCACAAGAACAGGCAGAGCTGTTGACTCCAAACCTAAGCTTATGCCTGCAATAATATTAGTTCCATGTCCTGTAGAACTTGAAAGAGCTAGCAGACGGACAGGCTCGTGCTTATAATCTGTGTAATACTTGGTGATCCAGACAAACAAGTATGCTGTAATGATTCCTACCAAGCCGCATAAGGCAAAGTTCAACCATGCTGTAGGAGCTTGTTCAGTGTAAAGTAACCATCGAGTTGACTGCCAAAATTATCCCATCAAAAATATCAAAATGACAAGAAAAGGGAATAAGGTAGAGGATACACTGCATATTCAGATTAACATTTACCCTCTAAATGAAAAACGAATAATACTTACCAGGCCGAAAGTTACAACAGCTAAGACTATTGTAACTGAATAGCCTTTCTGGAGTATCGCCATGGGGTCTTCTATAGGAACCTTAGCTCCAGTGTCACGTGTTCCCCTGATTGAGAGTATGCCCACAGATGATACCACTAAGTCAAAAGAGTGGACAACAAGAGGAAATAGGATAAACCCGGAAGGATCTGCAATAAGATGATATTAAGCATTAGCCTGATACTGATAGAAATAAAATCAATGAACAGATGATACAATGATTTGCCAAATTTAAACACACAACATTCTCTTATAGGATTGAGGACTACAGTACCATAACAATTCAAACTTATAGAGTAATGTAAAACAGGGAACATAGCATTAGGTGCTGTCAGATTAAATCTGAAACAAAAAACTTATAGAGGTGGCAACTGCTTGCAGTTCCACTGGTCTATTAACGCCGGAATGGATCAAAGTCATTGTCTTTCCCCACAAAAGAGTCAGCTAAGAAGGCTTAGTAAAGCTCTATATCAAGCTGAAAACCTGAAAGTGACGTTGTCAGTTTCAATAATAACTCCTGAACAACAAAGCTGTTAAAGAAAAGGAGCCCTCACAAAAAGGCAGGCTAGTTGACAGGTAGAGAAATCTGTTGTATAGTTTGTTATGCTGCTTAATCACAAAACTTTCGTCATATTTTTCCTAGACTATCCAGAAGAGGGTTGAAGCTGCTAGCATGTTTTAATACCATGAAGCTGCTAGCATGTTTTGAGATACAACCGGCAATTAATAGTACCAACAAAAGATGTTTAACCTTTTTGATTTCCCAACATCAATATCTGTAAGAGTATCAAGAATCAGTATTCATCAGGTGGTAAAGTTACAGCATTCACATGCATAATGAATAAGAATGAGCTGAGTCCAGTGCATGGTTAGGATAAGCTTATGGAAAATAACATTCTAAGGCCTTGTGCATTTACAATTTGCCCCCCATAATTTAAAAAAATATTTGCCCTCTATTTGAATTTAACCAATTTAAGTTGGAAATTTAGGCCATTTGTCAAGAACATTGTTTAATAGTATTATATTTAATTTTTGGGTAAATAGATACTTGTCGTCTACCCCCCTAACAAAACCCTAAGATAGTTTTTCTTGATCCACCACTGCACATGCACAATAGATTACAAATGAAATTCAGGCCTAGGTTTACCAAAAATCGACAGCAATGTAAGATTCAAGAGGGATAAATGATGAAATACTCCTTGCCTAATGCGAGTTGACGTCCAAGCGTAAACGTAAATACATGATAACTAGAAAGATTTGGTATAAATGCGTATTTGTTCCTGCATCCAACCTTATATGCAGTATACAAGTCGGCCACTATAAGATGAGAATCACTTGGAGATTGTTGACACAAGTATATGTACACTATTTTTAAATCTTTGCACTTACCTAACTTCTGTGATGGCCAAAGTCAAACATTGATATGTAGCACATTGTTATCGAGGAGCGTGCCCCAGGCGCGGGGCGCTGCGGGCTGGGACAATTGCACCCTGCACCAGAGGTGGGGAGCTGCACGCACACAAGGCAAGCGCGTGTGCGCCTCGTGTGCGCCTCGCGCGCGCTTGACACCTACATCATGTAAAATAGACTCTTTCTTCTGTTTTTTTTAAAAAATTTACATATTACATATTTACATCATGTAATAAACTTTTTCTTGCTAGTTGCTAATCCATTCTCCATCTTTTCATGTTTAACCTATAAAAAGAAAACAATAATTAGTAATTTAGTATACTTGTTTGCTAATTGTAACTTCCTTCTCTAATTAGCATGCTAACTAGAAAATTATGAACATGTAAATATGTATTTGTTACCTCCATTCTCCATCTTTTCATGCTAACTAGCAAATAGCAATTAAGAATGCTAACTAGAAAATTATGAACAATCATGTTTGTTAATCACTTAATTGTTACTTAAAAATACATATATCATATTTTAAATGAAAATACATATTTCTTATTTGTTACTTGCTTGTTTTGTTTCATGGACTTCTGCTTATGTTGGAAATTATCTTGCATTGTGATTTGTGAAAACTTATGAACTTCTCTATGTTATGCATGCTAATTAAGACTCTTTCGTGATTTAGTAGGTGAAATTATATTTCTTAGTTTGTTATGTGACAATTTACAAACATGTTGCTTATATGCTTCTTTGTTTTATGTTGGAAAATATTAGTTTGAGTTGTGCGCCTTGCGCATGGTGCGCGTAAGGGGTCTTTGAGCCCCGCATTGCGCCTTGCACCTCGATAACACTAATGTAGCATCAGATCAGCTGAGATGCAGCGTAAATTGTTGAACAAAGTATAAGGCACACTTTGCTCAAAGAAAGTATAATGTGAAGTTCAGAATTGAAAATATCTTACCTTCTCCAGTATTTACAAATAACTTAACAGTATACTAGAAGAAAGTATATTATGAAGTCAACCTTGCAAAAATATTGTGCTCGCAGGCAAATATATTGGATGATGAGAAATCCTAATCTATATCAATTCTAAAAATAAATTTGTAAGGATGTAGATAGGAACTCAACAAAAAGAGGAACGAAGTATTTTTAAATGCAGCTCAAGAATGTAGGTCTTGCAGGAAAAAGCCACTAAATTTTCTACCAAATAAGAAGAGCACTTGCCTTCAATTTTACAGCGCTGAGCCATAGAGCCTCCAAGTATCATAGCACTAATTATTTCTGCAGCTATACTCTCAAAAAGATCAGCACCTCGAGCAGCACAATCACCAACATTGTCACCAACCTGGATTGACAATAAAAATAAATATTTAAAGCTCTCACTAAAAAAATGTCTAGTATACAGTTCAGCATGTTTAATTCAATGCTAAAAAAATACATTACGTACTAGATAGCAGAAAACAAATACAACATAAGCATAACATAGGTTACATGTTTTATTCTTCAAAACTTAATTAGAAGTCCAGTGTAAAAAATCTCTAGTGATTTTGCAGTAGCTAAATATTATCACTACTGCAACCAGAATACTCTCCTAACACAGTTATGATCAGAACTGTCATGAGACGTCATGACAATAGAAATTTAAGCATGGCTAAGACATAAAAGCACAAAATAAATACAGTGTACCAGGTCTGCAATCACAGCAGGATTTCTAGGATCATCTTCAGGTATTCCCTGTTCTACTTTCCCAACCAGATCGGCTCCTACATCTGCTGCTTTTGTATAAATTCCACCACCAAGCTGAGCAAAAAGAGCAACAAACGAGGCACCAAAACCATATCCTACAAGGAGAAGAGGCACTGCACAGAATGCAAGCGTCACGGTTTATATATATCATATTGGATAAAACTCAATCTTGCACTATTAACCAATACGGATGAATTGGCAGGGCCCACAAAACTAGGCTTATTCATATAATCACAAATGGGAAATAGTCAACACAAAGAAATCAAAGCGAGTAACATATAGAAAAGGGTAGAGCTTCAGAGGCATGGATTTAATAAAGGTTCATAAAATTTGACCTCCAAATTATAACTGCATGTAGTCAGGACAATACGAGGTGTGATATGGTTTACCAGTACACGGTTGATGCAAGACAGGCCCTTTAATTTTTATACGCTGTTCATGAATGATGATATCATGTGCATCATTTTATAAAATGCTGTATAGGCAGATAAACAGTCACATGAGTCTCTAACAGCAAGTTTCCTCAGTGACCAGAAACTTTATATATGAGCTCCAAAGACTAGACGAACTGTAATTTCCAAACGCTTGACTTAGATACAAGTAGATATGATGGGGTTATGATCTTTCCGAAATTTATCTCCGAAGTAAATAACCACAAAGTTAGCCTTGTTCATTCTAACATATGCATTTATGCATAACATTTATCCATGCATCCTGCCCCGCCTATAACTTTCTTATTGCATTCTGCCCCAAACTTAATCATAGTAATCTTCGAGATATAAAAGTATACTGAAATGTTGATCCAGTTCAAAAACACTGAATCAGTTAGCAGCGCAAGTCTAGACAGTACGAACCAAGTTTATAATGTTCTGAGTTCAGTAGCTTGAGTCTACTTGACAGCTACAGTTTGGTGAGTTTACTGGCAGGATTATTTAGTCAAGTTCTATTACCATTGGGAAACAGAGATATAATTCGCTGTGAGAGTAGTCCCTATGGAGTTAGTTGTCATCACATGAAGGACAAAAGAAGAGGACATATCAGTGGATTTGGAGACATTGTTTAAGTTCATGGAACCCACAAAAAGAGATAGGAAGAACAACTTTATTGCCCACTTTTTTACTGTGCTGGAAGAAATTTGGAACTTGTGGACACAAATTTGATGGTCAAGAAAACAAAGTTTAGATAGGCTCTACTTTCCAGATCCAGACAATAAGCTATTGCCCAAGAAAGGGGAGTTTAATTTTGACGAGTATTTTTGCCTTTGAGAATCAGAAAGTTCAGTAAAGTAAGATTTGAGGCAAACAAGACGCCATGACACAAATTAACAAGTCTACTAGATTAATTTTGATCTGTCTATTTAAATGAAAGGATCCTTCACGAAGTCTGAAAATTTAGTGAACTTTGTTTCTGAAAAAGTCTTATCTCAAAGGGAAGGAAATATGGCGTTCCCTACTGAAAGATAAGCTATTATTGGGACAGTCGAGCATACTTTTTTTAATGAAATCTTGGACTTCCAAGCAACGAAAGTTACAGTAAACTAAGACTTCGGTAAACAGGAAGCACACCTCAAATTGACAAGTCTACGAAATGAATTTGGTCAGCCCAAAAAAGAGGAGGATTTTCAAATTTTCTGGAATTCATCAACAAATCTCATCCTAAAATGAAAGAAAACATCACAACACCTGCTGGAATTTGGATACTGAAACCAGATAAGAATTCAGAAAAAGAGTGACTCTGGACTCGATTCAACTGAAAGAAGCAGGAGATCTAATAACTGAAACATTGCAATAGGAAACAGACAGAGCAATCATTGTTGACGCAATGTTTGTTTTATGGTGAGATAATAAATATCAGTAAACTCAAAGAACACTATACAGCGTTCTATATGTTCAAATATGGAGCAAGAATTATGCCTGCATCGTCAACCATCTTCATCGGTCTGAATATCAGATAAGGTATTTAACATCTTATCATGTCTGTTACTTGCATCACATATATGACATACTACATATGTATAAAATATAGAATCATGTGTTATATATGAAACTACCAATGTTTTATGCATGGTGTATATTTAATATTAAGAGCAAGAAGTGCCATATATCCCATATTCAGACTTAGTAGGCAACAGTTGAATCGAAATAAAGATCTGAACCAACGACAACTTGCAGGGAATCGATAAAATTTCGCAGATAAATATCTAAAATTCAAAAAAAAAAAAAAAACACCATCGTGCAAAGCCAACAGTTGCCTGTGTCCTTAGGAAGAAAGGTGGCAAAGACTTACAGTCTGTGACCTTCATCGTACCATGTGAACCTACTCCAAAACAGACATAAAATGTAGCATATAGGAAGGTCACACCAATTACAGCCATGCCGACAACAATAATGGCTGCGAGACCACCAGCCCGAACAGCAACCTATATTATTTGGAGAATCAATAGCGTGGTAACTCTATATAAATTATATTAAATATAGAACAAATATTCAATGGTTACCTGCAGAGCCTCCCTAGCAGAACGCCTAGCAGCACTAGAGACACGAACATTTGCACGGACAGATACCCACATTCCAACATATCCAGCAACCCCAGAACATAGAGCCCCAAGGAGAAAAGCAGCAACTGTAACATACGCAGATGTTGACCTATAAATAGGAAGTTCGAGTCAATACAGAGAATGATATCCAACAAACAGGACATTGCAGAAACATGTGAAGCACACTATGATGAGGAGCGTAATATTTACATATAGCATACCTTCCCAAACCGGATGATTCCTGTTGCGGAGTTGAGCTACGGAAGAGATAAATGCTAAGGATGACAAGCGCCAGTATTATAGTCATCTTGGAAATTGTTCCGTATTGAGTCTGGAAAAAACCTTCTGCTCCATCCCTTATGGCCTCCGATATCTATAGAATGGACAAACCATAAAGATCAAACATATTACTGAAATTAAATTCTCTACACACACCCACTAGAATTAGAATTCATATTGCTAAAAACAGCAACAATCTACAGTTCAACTGAAAAGTGAAATTGAAAAAGATGACCTGAAGAACTATAAAGAGAAAGTGTCATCCAATTTCTTAAGAAGTAAATAATAAACAAGACACATCACTTCATGACAGTATGTTATAATATGAAATTGTATTAGTGCATCACCAGGAAAGTAAATAATTAAATTATAAACACTGTGTAGCAAGGAAAGATATCTAAACCACATCAACAAGAGTACATAACAAACTATAAAGTAAATTACGCAAAAGCAGGACATCTCCAACTGCAAGCCTTAAATGTAAAAGACATGATAGACATATGTGACCATTTATGAGATATAAAATACCTGGACCATTTCGGGAGGCCCCTCGTCTTTTGCAAGAACCCACTTTGTCAGATATATTGAAAAGAAGAAGCTGAGCACACAGATGGAGAAGACAAACAAAACAATTGGGGAAGTCCTAGCTCCAATGTAAATCACAGCTCCAAATGCCAAAAGAAGAAGGACAAACAAAATACGAACATCTATTCTCATGAACACCCGAAGGATCTGCAAAAGTAGGAGAAACTGTTAATAATATGGGAGATACGAACAGAAAAATCGACATACACTACACCTGTTGAAAACAGAAACAAAATGAAAGCCACTTTATTAGGAGGACACTGACAGGGTAATTTGAAATCTAAGTGAATGTATTGTACGAAACTATTTCCATATAAATCAAATTATGTGAATATGAACATGCTGATATGATGCTTTGGGAATTTATAGTAGTAAAGTATATTTCTAGAGTAGTAAAGTACGATAAATTCTCTTTCATCCATAATAATCAATTTATACGTATTTTTAAGGAAAAGGGGTCATATTAGTCTTATTCATTGTTGATAAAATAAATTTTCGTTGTCTGCTTCAGTAGTTTTCCCCATAAGTAGCAGATAACGTGAGTACTCATTCCCACAAAAGATATGTAACTAGAAATCCAACAAATAGTCCAAAATGACAGAACAAAACAAAGATAGGGTCGATTAAGGTATTTGACAAGAAAACCTAACATATCAGAACTATACCTGAGGGACTTGTGCTTTACTCTGCATGTTGGGAAATGTCCTGGGTTGGTCTTGGTATGAGCCCACGATTCCATTCTCCACATCGTCATCCATTGCGATAGCAAGGGAGGAATTCACCCTCCGGACAACAGGGAAAGGAGCAACCTCCCCGCCAGGGGGCAAGTCACTCCCTGAACCTGATTGCTGAATTTTGAATGGTTTTGTTTCTGCGGAAATGAAATACCCATGGACAGTAAAGGAATTCCAGAAGTGTCAGGAAAAAAGTGTCAGAAAAAGATGTTTTATCTCTGACAATAAATTTAATTAATAGATAATGTACAGGTTGTTCACTGCTACAAAGAAGCATCCTTCTGAGTCAAATTTAAGAAGCATATGGATAATAGTGTCATATACACTGAGGTGCAATGATAGAATATATGAAATACAACAGTGATCAAGTTGTTTATGCAAAGAACTAGCATTAACACATCTACGTGTAAAGGAGAAAAGACAACTAACTAGGATGATATGTCCAAGCACTATCAGGAAACGTTTACATTCACAGGACACAAATCTGAAAACCCACGAAGCTAGTTGGGTTGGTGCGCTATGATTGTATACAACCTTTAGCAGTTTGGACAAACATAGATCCTGATTTCATAAGAAATTTCCCCATTCTCGATAATATACTGAAGAAAACTGTTTACTATCTATCGATCGATTGAAAGGGAACACAGTGTAGTCTCTCAACCTTGATCACCATCTAAGCAAAATTAATTCCACCAAATGGAATAGAAGAGTGAATATATGAAGACAACTGCTAAAGTTAACATCCTGATCTACTTGGACTCCATGCATGAAGCTTTACAAGAAAAAAAAACAAAAAAGGCATAAAGTCCTTCTCTACAGAAGTTCAATCACCTGAACATGACGTCAAATTTGACCCATTTGTGATGTATAACGCTGGTTAAAAATATTTTCTCAAAATAAGTAAGTTAATAAATGTTTAGCTTGGACCTGTTAGATGTCCAACAATTTGTCATAAAGTTTGCAGTTTCTCATTTCATATTATTCCGCCAGAAATTATCCCATAAATCTCTGTAACCTAGGTGATACCCAGATGACCGCTGTGACCAATGTAATGTTCCACCTCAATTATTTTCTCCTTTAAATGCTTCGCATTCAAAAAAACACAATAGTCTTAACAAAGCCCCTGACGTGTCAACATTGTCAAGTTTAATCTGGCATATTTCCGAACTTTTGCAGGCATATATGTCTTACATGGTACCTCACAATGAATTATAACTATATTTTGATTGTACAATGCATAAGTTAATATTATTTTCTAAATTCAGTTCATTTCTTATAATTTATAAATCATTATGCACAAATGGATCCCTACTGTGTCAACTTTTGGTTGCATGTAGGATTTTTTTACAATTCTATTAGATACATAACAATTGTTATACTCATTACAAAACTTTGGAAATGCGTGTATGCAATTATATCTTTCATCCCCAGGGTGGTTAGTGGCTACCATTTACTCAATGCTCCAGTGGTTTCTGCGGGTGTCGCATAACAGAAACCTGCCATTTATAATATTGCCGATACACTCCTAATTCGCCTGACCTAAAATGAGCCAAATACAACATCGAGATAGAACTCATCTATACATCATAATCAATTAGGAACCATGTTCATTTCAAGCTCTTAATCTATTTAATGACAAAAACATCATTGGTAGTCACTAGTGAGTAGATGATAATGCTCGAAAACATCTAGGGATGCATAATTAATTATTTCCTTCAGTTTCTACTAAGTAAAGGAGTATCCTACATCCAATACACGCGACATGCACAAGGTAGTAACCAATTTACACTGCTTCAGCAGTTCATTATCCGAGCCGCGGCATCGATAAGAAACCCTAGCATGAATAACTACACATTAAAGCTATAGAGAAAATCCATACATCTTCATGAACCATGGCTCCTCGGAAAGTAATCTAAACGCGAAATCATCAGCGGATGCAGATTCAAGAAGTATTCGTCAATTGAACACCGATTCAACTTAGAATGAGCCGAAGATTCAAAGCGATCGTCGTTTTCTCAAAATTTCAGCATCTAATCTTTCAAACATTTGATCTATCCAAGAATCGCCTCGATTCTCCATTTCCGATCGAATCAACAGCAAAGACATAGAAAATTCAAAAAATCAAGAACAAAAAAAAAATCAAAGAACTGACCTTAGAATCGAGCTAGGGTTTAGGAAATCGACAGCGAGCGGAGCTGAGGAACAGAGGTTTAGAGAAAGAGAGAGCGAGTGCTTTCTTGATGACGACGAGGTGAAATATCGGGTACGGTTTGGGTTCGGGTTAATTCGACCCGTTTTCGTTCCGGACGCTAGTTAATCGTAGGACACCGTCAGTTTTCGCGCCTGAACTCGATAGACCCGATAATGATTTTGGTCATAATTGTGTGGTGGACCCATCTAAAATATTGCATTAATTACATTCATGCTCTTGACTTGTTTTTGTTAATTAATTGATTGACATCTTTACTCCTCTCAATTCTCATATTTCACTCAAAAAATATTGGACAACTTTTCAAAATCAACCCATTTAGAAACTTAATTGCAAAGATCGATTCATTTCGAATTTAATTGTCAAAATCGATCCAGTTTCAGCCAATTGGTTAAAATTAAGTCGGTTTTGGCGAAATAACTTACGAAACTTCACGGGACTTCACGTCCCGTGAAGTTTCATAACTTTTTTTAATCAAAATCGACCTAGTTTCTAGGGCTGAGCATGGCTCGGTTCAAACCGAAAAAACCGACCGAACCGATCCGAACCGACCTGAAAAAAGCGGTTTTAAGAATAAGGCGGTTCGGGTCGGGTTGACAACTTTTCAAACCGACCCGACCCGAACCGACCGAATATATTCCCAAAACTTTCAAACCCGTTCGCGTTTACCCGACCCGTCCCAAACCCTCAACCCTAACTTCATTTCCTCTCATTCCCAAATCCCAGCCGCCGCTACTCATTCCCAATTTCCCATTTCGCTCGGCCTCAATCCCTCTCTCTTGCTCTCTCTTCTTCCAAGATTTTCCCCCATTTAATCACTCAATTCAGCACTTCTGTATATGTTGTCCCTTGGGTTAGTTGTTGATTCAAGTGTGCACGACGCTTAAGTATCTTAGCCATGGCTCAAATGATTTGTATTTGGGCGCATATGAAAACAAATATATACAAATTATCTCTTGGGACAAACAATATTTGTGCCTTTGATTGTTATACTTGATGAAAGTTAGAACCGAACAAACCGAACCGAACCGCACCGAACCGATTTGCAACGGTTCGGTTCGGTTTTGAATTATAAGTGGTTCGGTTCGGTTGTTTAAATTTTGGTAAAAACCGACCCGAACCGAACCATGCTCACCCCTACTAGTTTCAACCAACTGGCTGAAACTGGGTCGATTTTGATAATTAAGTTATAAATAGATCGTTTTTTATAATTAAATTGCTAAATAGATTGGTTTTAAAAATTTGTCCAAAAATATTATATTGTGCTTAAAATAAGGGTGTCTTCACCACCATGAAGATAGCCAGAATCCAACATCTTGTGTTTTTGAGACAATAATTTAAATAATAAAAAGCTTTTTCCTGATTTTGGTCCTGATCCTGAAATGTGGCGTACTATGTGGCCCTAAACTTAGACCCCCATCTACTATTCAGCCTTCAATGGGCTTTTGAAGTGTTTATTTAGTGAAAGTGTGAAACCATGGGCTTAAAGTGCAGCATCAGGTAGTTAATTTTTTTTGTAGTGGTTTGAATTAAACCGCCTAAAAAAATTATTTTCTAATAATAACCCTACTAGAATCGAATCAAGAGAGAATGCTCATTCTCATTGAATGGGATGTCATTTTCTAATAATAACCCTACTAAATAATTTCAACCTTCATAAGTAAATTTTATAAAATATATGTTTTCTAATAGAAATCAATTTTTCATTGGATAGTTTTATTTTGGCGCACCATCTCAATTTCGATATTTGATTTACTAATAGAAAATTATTTTTCATAAAATTTATTTTTGGATAGAAGTAATACATGTTAGATTAATTATTAATTTGGATACAAAAATCTTACAATGGAGTTGATTTTGAAATATATATTTTAGATTAATTATTCATTTGGATAAAGTTTAAAACCTTGAGACTGTTTTTTTTTAAATATTTTATTGATGGGGCATAATTGAAAGTTATAAATATTTATTGATTCCCATTTAAGGAGAAATGTCCATTCCCTATTTCACAATGGGGATGCTTGTTCCCACATAAAGTAAAAATGAATAAGCATTGGCAATTGACATTCCCACTTCAAAAAGGTTGTCCTGTTTAGGCATGAATGAGAAGTGAGAATGGGCATTTCATTCATATCCATTTATACGTACAAAACGAGGCATAGCGGGATTAAGCGCTACATCACGTGAGTGCGGTGGGAACAATCTCTAGAATTCACGTAGCCGGGTGGTAATATTGGGACAGTCCAATTGTCATGTCGGACCAGTACTAAGGCCAACCGGTTGTTATGTCACGTCGAGAACATTGACTATTTAAGATGAGGTGATTGTAAACCAGAGATGCATGCGTACATCGTAGTAAAGAGAGAGTGTTTACTTTAGAGAGAGAGAGAGATTCTTCTGTTATTTCTGTAAGTTAGACTATTTGAATTTTAATCCTATAATAAAGAGAACACATCTATTATGGCACGCAATTGGGAGAGTCGTTCCATCGACAAAATTTAAATCATTTACGGTGTGTTTGGGAGTTTACTAATGGAGGGTAGAGAGGGGGAGGGGAAGGGAAATATCAATTTAACCTTGTTTGGGAGTTTTCTTTAGGGGAGTAGAGAGGGGGAAGGAAGGGGAAAGGAAGGGAAAATGGAGGAGAAATCATTCCCCCCCGATTCGGGCGGTAGAGGAGGGTAGGGGGAATCGTCGGAGTGCAGTAAATTTGTAATTCCCATCTTGCCCTTCGAGTTGCTAGCGAGAGCATGACGGTTTGAGGAGCGGAGGAGAGATTGAGGATTTGGGACTCTGAGGTTTTGGGTTTTATGGGAACCGGCGATGGCCTCCAAATGCGCAGGCTCAGGTTCGCTCTGCTCCATTTTACTTTTATATTTCTTTTTTTTTTGGAACTGTAAAATAAAAGACTTGAGACGAGCATTTTAAGTTGGTTTACTTATTATACGTTCTTTTTTTATTTTTCTGGGGTTGCTATTGCTGGTGCGCTGATGGTGAATTACGGGAAATCATGACTCATCATGAGCAGTTTACAATTTCCCTCTTCGAAGATAATACTTTACAAATTAATACAAAAACATTTTAAGATGATATTCCTTTTGAGGAATTATTTTAGTAAGACTTGAAGTAATGAAATTTGCCAACAACTTCGGTGCTTAACAAAATGAGTTTTGAAGAGAGTATTTTCCATTTGCGAATTATTATAGCGATATTCATCGGTGTGTTTTGTCAATTTGAGTTGTGTGTATTGATTTGATAAGATCACGTGCTATTAGTATAAGGTCATTTGTGTAAATTTACATATATTTTCTTCTCTTCCCTTCCCTTCGTTATTACTCCCAAACAAGTTATATTAATTTCACCTTCATTCACCTTACTCAACTCCCAAACAACATATTACAATTTCCCTCCCTTCCCTTCCCTTCCCTTGCCTTCCCTTCCCTTCCCCTTGTTTATCTTCCCTTCCCTTCCCCTAGTGAACTCCCAAACATACCATTAAGGTCCATCAAGGAAAAAACATAAGTTTAGGTGGTTCCTTACCTTCGCATCAAGTGGTCTCAAATGGACTCTACTTGCATAAAGACCCCATTGTATTATCATTGTTTTGAACTCACTACCCCTGTGGTTTCATTTTTGCAGTTGGACTCCCTCAGTGAAATTTTTTGAATCTCTTACCCTCACATACACCTACTAATCTCTCCTAGGGGTATTATTTACCAAATTTTCACACGGGATAAAAGACTCAAAAAAAAAACGAAAAACAAATAAAAGTCACCAAGGTGTTTAGCTGCAAAAATGAAACTATAGTTCGAAAAGAAATACTGTAGAGGGTCTAAGTCAATTAACTTTTTTTATATAATCAAATCCAATGCTTCTTGTAAGGCATAAAATTAATTCGAAACACAAGTGACTAATGCTTGTTATTATTTTTCTAGCTTAACAAATCATTTACCTCCTTCTTGATAATCTATTTTAAGAACTTTATTTATTTTACCTTGTTCATGCACACTCACAACTCTATACATGCAAGGCAAAACGAGCGAATTTTCAAGCATGCACTCCTGAAGATATGCAAGCCCCTGTTCTTAAGGTTTCTCATTATTATTATTTTTTATGGATGCTGGCTTGCTTATCTTATTGTTAGGTTTAAAAGGAATGCTGAATTGAATTTGAGTTCTGTATGCCCAGCAATATCTTAATTTGCTTCGTGCGCGCGCGTGCTCGCAACAACATTTTGTTCTGCACTTATTTTTCCTCGATAAACAGAAACTGTTCCTGTAAGAACTGTGATCTGCCAATCCTCGTCTGGTCTTGTTAGAATTAATATAAAACTATAATCCTTGACCCTCACCATAACTTCGGAGTTTTGGTGTAATAGTTAGAGGGTATCAGAGCGACATAGGTTCAAATCCCACCGGACACGAATTAAATGCGGATTTTCTAAAAATTGATACCGCTACGTGAGTCCATGTTTCGACCCATTGAAAAGGGCGCTCGACCTACAGAGCCATGTTAGAATTAATTAATATATAACTATAATTCTTGATTCTCACCATAACTTTGGAGTTTTAATTTGGTGTAATGGTTAGAGGAACTAAATATAAGAGGTATCGAGGCAGTTGCTGATGTTGCTGCTGCTATGCACAAGCAGGGTTCTATGGCATTGGTAAGTTCCTGGCATAGAATCAACGACTGTGTGTCGACTGCATGCACTGGAGCAGGTTTAGAATCAACGACTGTGGACTCTGTTAACTTGCGCAGCAAAATGTTAATCCAAGAGTATGTTTATATTTGGTATTCGCTTGTATTTGAGAATTTCAAAATTCCATGCTTTTATAGGGCCTTCAGTGAATGCATCCTTGTGCATGCTGACAACAGATCATGTGTCATATTTACTGAAAAAATAATAAAACTGGCATTTATTTGCACAAGCGCAAGATTGCCTTCTCAATCGGTTATTACTTCAGAAAACTCAAATCCTGCATTTTGTAAGGATGGGAGTGTGGCAGCTGGTATTAATCTTGTGTAAATTGTCAAAAAAACAGCAGGTCATCTCTACTATATTTTATCTAATTTGGTGCATTTAGTTGTAGGTAATGCTAGTCAGGCAGGTGATCGTACAGGAGCTGTACCTCACAGAGAGAAATATAGCACAACGGGTATAGATTTTCTCCGCTACCAAAAAGTAATAGCGGAGAGATCATCACTTTTGATTAGAACCGTCCACCGTGAAGTTGACGGTTGTGATTCGTTTTGAGTTAATATGGGAATGTTGCAATACACGGGAGACGTGTTGGATATTTTTAAAGAAAAGGCAATTTTGCCTTAATGAATTCTAATAAATTTTTATAATTAAAATAT
>BQKN01063221.1:59453-74652 GCA_022839385.1 Asparagus kiusianus
GGGGGGGGGGGGGGGGGGGGGGGGTCTTGAAGTTCCAAGGCCCCTACTCCTGCAAAGTGTTGGGTCTCGTTGCCTGCTCTTTCCTTTCCGATGCTAAGATGCTCTGAACTCTCTCCATACTTGTCAGCAACTTGTATTTTCAGTGAGTGAAAAGTCACTACGTGGCCTGTTCAATGAATGAGTTGGATTCTATGTGAAGTACCCATAGTTGTCATCGACTTGTAGTTTCAGTCCTCAACTTGTATTTTCCCGATATTATTTGTTTTCTCATATGCGTTTTGTATCCGCATATACATGATGTACGTATGTTTTTCCTGTCGAGACATAATTCATATTCGTATATCCATGTACCCGATTCGTATATGGATACCGATATATCAGATATATGATAAGTATCATATGCGGGCCCGTTAACACCCCTAATTGGGACCCTTTCGCTTGTTGGTAAACCCCCTCTCTCTCACCTGTATATATACCCTACACTACCTTACCATCCAAACTAGTAAACTTCATCAGAGCCTTGTAGCACTTTTTGCGGTCATGACTCTCTTCACAAATATTGTCTCAAATACTCACCACACCGCCGCCACAAGCAACCTAGTCCTCTTTCCTCCAACTGTTCAACCGAGAATAAAAAAGCCCACCAACCGCCTGCCCGCTCAAATCCCTCTCCCCCCTCCAAAGCCTCCGTCTCCTCCTCCAGTCGCTGCTCCTCTTAATCCGCTCCAAAAGCTCCTCGCCTCCGCCCTCGACGCGGCCGAGTCCGGCGTCCGAACCCTCGAGAGGCACCGCCCCCTCCCCCCGGCGTCCGACCCCGCCATCCAAATCTCCGGCAACTTCGCGCCCGTGTGCGAATCGGCTCCGACCGGGGCTTTGTCGGTCTCCGGCGAGATCCCGCCGGAGCTCCACAGCGGCGTCTACCTCCGCAACGGCGCGAACCCCCACTTCCCTCCGTCCGGCGGCCACCACCTCTTCGACGGAGACGGCATGATCCACGCCGTCTCCTTCCTGGGCCCCACAGAGGCGGCCCACGCCTGCCGGTTCACGCGCACTAGCCGGTTCACGCAGGAGGCTTCCCTGGGCCGGGCCGTGTTCCCCAAGGCCATCGGCGAGCTCCACGGCGCGTCCGGCCTCTGCCTCCTGGCCCTCTTCCACCTCCGCTCGGCCGCCGGGATCGTCGACGGCTCCCGTGGCATCGGCCCCGCCAACGCGAACCTCGTCTACTTCAACGGCCGCCTGCTCGCCATGTCCGAGGACGACCTCCCCTACCACGTGTCCGTCACGTGCGACCACGACGTGGAGACCGTCGGCAGGTACGGCTTCGGCTTCGGCTTCGGAGGCCGTCTCTCCACCCCGATGATCGCCCACCCGAGGATCGACCCGGCCACCGGCGACCTCTTCGCGCTCGGCTACAGCATAACGACCAGACCCTTCCTCAAGTACTTCAGGGTCAACCCGCTGACCGACGAGAAGTCAACGGACGTGCCCGTCACGCTAGGCCAGCCCACGATGGTCCACGACTTCGCCATCACCGACCACTACGCCGTCATCCCCGACCACCAGATCGTCTTCGACCCCCCGAAGATGCTCCTCGGAGGATCCCCGGTCCGCTGCGACGGCCGGAAAACCCCCCGGTTTGGCCTCCTCCCCAAATACGACAACGACGAGTCCCGCATCCGGTGGATCGACGCCCCCGGCTGCTTCTGCTTCCACTTATGGAACTCCTGGGAGGAGGAAGACGGCGGCGTCGTCGTCGTCATCGCCTCGTGCATGACCCCGCCGGACTCGATCTTCAGCGGCGACCCCGAGAAGGGGGCGACGAAGAGCGTGCTGACCGAGATCAGGCTCGACCTGAGAACGGGCGGGTCGAGCCGGAGACCGGTCGTCGAGGGCGTCAGCCTAGAAATGGGCCAGGTGAACCGGTCCCGGCTCGGCAAGAAGACCCGGTTCGTCTACCTCGCCGTCGCCGAGCCCTGGCCGCGGTGCTGCGGGGTGGCGAAAGCCGACCTGCAGACCGGGGAGGTGAAGAGGGTGGAGCACGGGGGCGGGAGGTTCGGCGGCGAGCCGACCTTCGTCGCGAAGAGAGGGGGAGGCCGGGGGGAGGACGAAGGGTTCGTGCTGGTCCTCGTTCACGACGAGGTCAGGAACGAGTCGGAGATGGTGATATACGACGCAGAGAGCATGGGAGTTCTGGCCACGGTGAGGTTACCGCACAGGGTGCCGTACGGATTTCACGGCACGTTCGTGAGCCGAGAGGAGCTGCGGCGGCAAGTGGCGTGAGGAAAACGGCACGTGCCGCCGTTTCGAGTAGACCGGCCGGGAGAATCTTAAATCTTTGATGTCAGTGATCGGATGTAGATTTATCAGAAGGAATCTGAATCTTGATAATAATAATAATAAATCTGGCATTCTTATAAATCTTGATAATAAACATGCATGTGCCGTACGATAATTACTTGTATGTATGCATCTTGTTTTCGCACGTGTTTAAATTGTACCTGAGGATGACGCGTTCCGTTATTACGCGGCGGATCCTAAAATGGCTTCTCCGTATCCGAGCCCATGATTTAGGCCCAAATCTTATCCCGGATGCATTATTTGCCTGAGAGCTAGAAATCTTGGATATGTCCAGCTTGGGCTTGCCAACTGCAAAAACGAACCGGGCAACGTCTGATTTTCGTTTACCCGGGTCAAAGTTGGTTTTAAAAATAAAAAAACTAGCTTAAGAGTCTCTTTTTTTTTTTAAGGTATGCTTTTGAAGTAAAGAAAACTGATTAAACTTTGGCTTAACTTTTGCCAAATTAATGACTAATTTTTGGGCTAATAGTGAATATACTAAAACCAGTTTTGTGGAGTTGTGAACTAGCTCTTTTTTTTCCCCAATCATACTCACCCGATGATCCCAACACACGGCCTCATGTATTTAAAACATTAAAATTTCGGTGAATGCTCTCCAGGAGAGCCTAACCTAAAACCTTAGAGTACTACTTATAGGCAGCTTACCAACTAATGTAGAACACACTGCGGATGTATTTATGGAGAAGCAGAATCGACACAAGCCCAAACGCGGACTCGGTCGAGGAAAATAACTTGCAACGAAGAACGGGTCATATCTCTCAAACCGTAAGTCGAAATTGGACGAATTATATTTGTAAATCACATATTTTTTCAAGATGGATTCAACCAAACCGACCGATGTTTAGTTTGCCGCCGTCCATTTCGCCAAATTCCCTCCGAATTGAGAGATATCAGCGTCTTCATCATTTTTTACTATTTTAGGTAATGCTTTAGGAGTCTGTTTTTTATTAGAAAGAAAATACAGTTTGATTTCAAATTTGACCGATTTACTTCTCTAATCCTAGGGAGTCTTTTAAGAAGAGTTTTGTTATTTCTATTTTTGGTACAGTTTGAGTCATAATAGGAGTCTTGTTTATTTTCTATTTTAAGCAGAGTATTGTAAGTCCTAGATGCATAACTATTTATCAATAAAATTTCCCTTTCAATATTAGCTTCGTAGTTTCAGATATCGTTTTTTGTGGATTCAGCGAACACCCCTTAATGGATTCCAAGGTTATCACCTCCGCACTGTGTCACCAACTCGGCTGGACCGTCTTGGGTTATATATTTTATACTATTTATTTGTATACTATTGAGAAAAGTTCTATAAAGTTGAGAAAGAATAATAACCTCCGCATAAATTAGTAAACGATCAAGAATAGCGTATTGGATCATCTGCTGTGAAACACACTAATAAACACATAAAATATATAAGTCCTTTTACAACCAAGAATAATATATATATCTCCCTCACACAAATAAATTAAACAACCAAATTAATTAAATCATTTTACAGTCAAGTCTACAAACACTTTAAATTTACGATCAAACTACAAATAAAACCTTCAATATTAGATATTGTAAAAACCAAAAATAGATTTAAGCCATTAAAATATTGCTTCTATTAGTATTAGATAGTGAACTACAAAAATCAAATGATACTTGTAATAGCCGAGGTCAGTGGCAGAACACTAAGAGGAGTTATAGAAAATTGACACGAGGAAATATTTTTGCATTCATATGAATGATAATGGGTACAGAACGAGAAAATAAAGATACAAAACTATACATAGTTCCAAACTTGATCTATATCCATTTGAAAAGATTATGGAAATAACACAGTTCCAAACTTGATCTATATCCATCGCGCCAATAAAATGATATTTTCTCTTTTCAAAATATGTCTCTAACGTTAATGATTGTTCATAAAACATACCGTGTTGATTTTTTTAGGGAAATTTTTTAAAATAGACCATTTTTGCTAAATATTTAGCAAAATAGACCACTTTACTAAATATTTAGCAAAATAGACATATTTTTGGCCAATAGGCCAAAAAAAGATCGATTTTGAAAAACAATGCTCAGAAAACATACGGGACTAATAGTCCCGGCCGTATGTTTTCTGAGTCTTATTTTTCAAAATGGCGGTGATTAAGTTGGCTCTAAACATCTGGGACTAATTGTCCCGTATGTTTTTTGAGCCCTGTTTTTAAAAATCGACCTTTTTTTGGCCTATTGACCAAAATGAGGTCTATTTTGCTAAATATTTAGCAAGTTGGTCTATTTGCTAAATATTTAGCAAAAGTGGTCTATTTTAAAAAATTCCCCCTTTTTTTAAAGAATGTATTGATTTTCTTGAAACTACACTTTTAAATTTTTTTTCATACCGTGCGGTATGCACGTGCAATTTAGCTAGTGGTAATGATTTACAAACATAAAATACTTCCATTTTGACCTTCCAAGTTGTTTCCCTTCTCATCAATATTATCAAGAATGTGGTCAAGGCTTTTGATTCTCATCAAAAACAACTTTTGATGAGAACTGCCAAAGCGTTCTGTAGCTCTCATTAATTTGCTTGACTTTCCCTACTAATTAATTTCCCTTGCTCTATTTTTTTAACAAACTTCTTGTTAGATAATATCATGAGCCACCTTATATGTATGTATTGTAGGCGTCTAAAAATACCTATAGTTACCCGAATACAGCTCGAGACGAAGAGAAGACGATGAACATCATTTATTTAAGTCCAAATGAGATCATCCAAGTCCGTAAAGAAGTTAACGAGCGCATGAAGCAAGTTAGCAAAGCGTACAAGTCAACTAAATGACAAAAGACGCAAAACGGCGGAAAATACAAGTCCGGAAAAGTCGAAAAAAGCCAAAACACTCCAAAGAGGCTCGCACAGGAGAGTCACCCTAAGGTGACCCGCGCCCATGTGGGTCACCACGAGATGACCCGCGTACGCGCGGTTCACCAGGTGCTGACCCGCGCACGGGCGGGTCACCACGAGGTGACCCGCGCACGGGCGGGTCACCACGAAGTGACCCGCATAGGGTTGGGTCACCAAGACCTAACGCGCACACCGACTTCCCAAAACACGTTTTCGGGTGGTTTCTTCGGGATTTCTTCGTTTTGGAGTGTCTCAACTGCTTTGATACGTAGTTAGGCCGTTGTCAACTGAAGATATTGCCAAATTATTCATTCTTATCCAAATATCCTACATCAGAAGCCCTATAATTATAAGCCTAGGGCCTTTTTTTAGGGGCGCAAATTTAATCAAAGAAGACGAGGTGCTGTCGAATTGTAGCACGAAATTCCAGAGGGGCTAGCAGATTTCTGGCGAACTTCAACATAAAGAGGAAGGTATTCGAATGGTCTGAGGCCCCGTTCCAGTATTCCTTGAGATCAGGTTTGGATTTGATCTCGAGAAGAGTAGTGATCTCGCTTGGTCGAGATCATTTACTTCACTGATTACTTCCTTTATGAAGTGAAAGCTCTGATAATCAATCTTTCAATCGGATCTGATACGTGACGGTCCACGAATATTGACGTCCCCAGCACATGTAAAGATCTCACGCAAATAGAGACTAATAAATAGGATCTATGTGTTGTTTGACAAAGTTGTAATCGTTTACTTTTAATTGTGTAAGGAAATCTTATAAAAAGATTAACTTTTATTTGTATTAAACTTATTATAACGATTGAAGTTGTAATGAGTTTAGCAATAAAAAATGCAACTTTCGAACCAAACATTTATAGTCGCTTCCTAGTGTGGGCTATGTATGTGTAGTCACCCTATATGTATGTATAGCCGCCTCCTAGTGTGGGCTAGTCACCCTATACGTATGTGTAGTCACCCTAGATGTATGTATAGCAGCCTCCTAGTGTGGGCTATGTATGTGTAGTCACCCTATATGTATGTATAGCCACCTCCTAGTGTGGCTACTGATTCATAGGTTGTCTGGTATGTGTGTATATATAAACCTGTAAATCTGATCATCAATATCAAGTTCTCTTCAATACCAACTTAACATGGTACCAGAGCTGTTGATTGTAGGCATTAAAAATTGCATATAGGTTCTCACGCACCAGCTCAAAATGAAGAGAAGGTGATGAACGCCAGTATCTGAGTCAAATGGGATTATCCGTGTCGTAAAAGAGATCACGAGTGCACGAAGCAAGTCAATAAAGCATACGAGTCAACGAAACGACGAAATATGTAAAGCGGCGGAACAAGACCAAACCAAAAATCAGAAAAGCCCTTAGCAGCCGAGTTGCATCAAAATGACTCAACCAAGGCCAGGTGGTTCGGCCAAGACCGATCCACCATAGGGTGGCTCGCACCTAAAAATGACCAAAACGCGTTTTTGACTATATTCTCGGGATTCTTTTGTTCCAGAACCTGTCCAACTGATTTAATATCATCCATAAATGTGGTTAAATGGTTATTAACTGAGGATAAGGTCAAATCATTAATTCTTATCCTAAAACACTATATCCAAAGCCTAGGTTGTAAGCTTCACAATGAGGGAAAATACATTCGTATAATCCACTCATTCCCGCTATTGGAACCCCTTCACGACTAATCTGGTCTTGTACCTCTTGATTTCATCACTCTCCTGCTTGACCTGGTAGACCCATTTGTTATCTAAAGTTTTCTTTTGTGCAGGTAGCTGGGCTAATTCCTATGTCTCATTAGTGTGTAGAGAATTCATCTCTTCTTGCATCGCATGCTCCCACTGCTGAGATTCACTTACTTATATAACTTTCTCATAGCACTCTGGTTCTCTGCTATCTGTCAAACTTAAGTAATCGAGTGATGAGAGATATCTGAGATTTTGTTTGTGTATCATGGATAATCTCCTAAGCTCTACACCCTGGATAGTAGTCTCTGTACCTGGAGTCTCCTCCGTTCTTCGGTCAGAATTAACTTTGTCGCCCCCATCCTTAGTGCTGCTCCCACTACTTTGGCTATCCTTGATATTATCTCTGTCCTTGTATATCACCTCCTCATTGAATATCATGTCTCTACATCAGATGATCTTCCTGTTCTTTTCATCCCAAAGATGATACCCGAACTCATCAATGTCGTATCCAATGAGTGTACACTTCTGTGACTTACAATCTAGCTTGTCCCTGATATGATCACTGATATGAATATATGACATGCAACCAAATACTCACAAGTGTGAGAGATTAACATTCTTTCCACTTCAAACCTCTTCTGGAATTCCGATATCTAATGAAACTGATGGCCCATGATTAATCAGATAAGCCGTTGTATGCACCGCGCCCACCCAAAATATCTTGGGTAGACTTGCATGTAGATGCATGCTCCTCACACGCTCTGTCAATGCCCTATTCATCCTCTCTACAACACCGTTTTGTTGCGGTGTCCCTAGAGTAGTCCTCTCCAAACGAATCTTATTTAGAGCACAGAACCTCTTAAACTCCTCCAACTCATATTCTCCACTATTGTCCTGTCTTAGATACTTCACCTTTAGATCTGTCTTATTGTCTATCATGGCTTTCCACTTCTTAAAGATCCCAAACACATCTGACTTGTACTTCATGAAGTATACTCACACCTTCCTCGAGTGATCGTCGATAAAGGTGACATAGTACACCAAACCACCAAGAGAAGATATGCTAGTTAGGCCACATATATCTATATGAATAAGCTCTACCTTCTGAGCTTTATGTGGCCTTCCACCCTTTTGAAAGCTGACCCTCTTCTGCTTCTCATAGATACAGTCCTGATAAACACCAACTACTACTGAATCGATGCCAATTAGCTTTCTCTGTGAGTGTAAAATCTTCATACCCTTCTCACTCATATGTCCCAACCTATTGTGCAACAGATCTGCACTCTCCTTACCAACTATAACTGTGAGGGTGTCACTCGCATGTGAAGTGAGGTAGAGAGTTCTTGTTTTGTTATCTCGGACAACCACCATAGTACCGTTGGAGATTTTTTATGAATCCCCTGTGAATGTTAAAACATAGCCTTCCACTCTAAGCTGGCCAACCAAAACAATATTCCTCTTCAGCTTCGATACGTGTCTGACGTTCTTCAGATTCCACTTAGAGCCCTTCATCTGAATCTGCATGTTGTCTCTTCTAATAATACTGCAAGGCTCATTGTCCCCTAAGTATATTTTTCTAAAGTCCCCTACTACATAGTTCTGAAGAAGCTTCCTATTAGAAATAGCGTGGAACAAGGCCCCTAAATCAATTACCCATAAATTAGAATCGCTGTTCATAGCAAGGATCAATGCATCTTACATGATATGAGCCTCTTGCTCATTCGCATCCTTCTTTTGTGCTTTACAGACTGAAGACATATGGTTCTCCTGATCGCAGTTCCAACACTTCCCTTTGATAGGCCTAACCTTTAAATTTGACCTCTTCTTCTTCGACTTCGACCGATTCCTGTTCTAATTACCCTTCTTCTGGCTTCGGTCTCTCTGCTCAAGATTTAAGGCTGAACCTGAACCTTCTGATTTGGACGATTTCTTTCTAACCTCATCCGATAAAATCATGCTAACAACCTCGCTCAACTTTAACTTTTCCTCCCCCGTCGAGTTGCTAATTATGGTCACGCAACCTGTCCAACTATCCGACAACTACGATAGAATTAACAGGGTCTGCACTTCATCATAAAATGTGATGTCCACGGAAATAAGTTGATCAACAATCGTGTTAAACTCACCGAGGTGCATCGTGAAGGAGTATCCTTCTGCCATCTTGAGACTGAAGAGCGTTTTGACGAGATACACATTATTTGTGGCTGACGATTTCTTGTACATATTCGCGAGAGCTTCCATAAGCCCCATCGTCATCTTCTCGTTTAATATATTATGGGTGACTGATTTGGCAAGCGACAACAGGATTTGCCTTAAAGCCTATCTATCCAGTAATTCCCACTCATCGTCTGATTCCTCCTCCTTCTTTCCTTTAGCCATGCTTATTAACGGACGTAAATATCCTTCTGGTACAGATAGTCCTTCATCTGTGACTTCTAGTAGGCGAAATCTGACCTGTTAAATTCTCAATCTTTGATTTGCTTTCCTCTGCCATGGTTTTCGCACAAATCTTCTGAATGAAGCTATGATACCAGTTATTGGAGATTCGAAACAATCAATCTATCGAACTCGTGTCCTTCCGGACCTTGTGCTAAGAATAACAAGTAGAAAAATCACCGCAAATAAAAGAAAAAATTACAGGAAAGATAAACAAGAAAGAACACACCAGATTTAACGAGGTTCGGCAACGTGCCTACGTCCTCGGTGTTGACCCTATTGTTTTGATGATGATTTGTCAAACAATTTATCGCTAATATATTATCTAGTTTTTGTGTTTATGTTTCTCTTTTCAGGTATTTCAACACACATCAATCAAGCGTTAAAGATTCAAGTTCATATGTGTGGATTTACCTAGGTATATGTTTGGTTTACTTACATATATTGTATGATTATATCTAAGCTCAATATATGTACACTTAACACGATTTTTGACGTTTTCTATCATATAAATGATTTTTCATCAAACGTTGTTACAATAACTTTTATCTCATGTTTACAGCTCTTTCATACTTCATTTAATACATGCAAAATATATATATACATATTTACAAGCCTTATGTCAATTTTCATGTTCACGAAAAACAGGTTTTCAGAACACTTTTTAAAAACAGGGAGTTTTCATAAACGAAAATTGATTTTCTAACAATTCCTTTTCAAACATGTTTATCTCATCATTTAGAAACTTTTCCCAAATTTTCACTATTTTTGTATTTGATTTGATATTTTTAATAAATTTTCAAAACAGCCATAAAACTTGCCAATATGCCACATATCTGTTTTCGGTCGACCGGTGCGGTCGACCGCCAGTTGTATTTTCCTGAGCTCATTTGTTCTGTGCTCGCGGTCGACTGCACCGGTCGACCGAGAGAACATCCAGAGACTTTTCCGGTCGATCGAAATTTTCGTCGGTCGACCGCCAGCTTTGATTTCCGTTTTTCTGTGCTTTTGAGCTTCGCGGTCGACCGCCGAACTGTCAGAACTTTATAACGGCTAGTTTTTTACAGCTGTTTTGTAACTCATTTTTTGGTCTTTTACTTATGTTTTTGCTGTTGTATTGGGATGCTATAAATACCCCATTGCTGCTCTTCTTCCATATACTAAGAAATCCAAGTTTGGTGTTTAACAAAATATTGATTGTGTTTAAGAGCTGTTTAATAGTTGGTTTCATCAATCCGTTTTCAAGAGAAGTTTTTCTACAACAAGAAGTGGCATTCAATCCTATTGGAATCATCTCTACTGTTCTTCTTGTTTGAGAAGTCTTCTAAACTCTTATATAGCTTGTTAATTCATTTTTATTTCATTTAGCTATATCTATTGAGTTTATTTCACTGTTATCACACACACTTATTGAGCTTAATATTTTCATACCATATAGTGTGGGTTGTGGTGTGTGATTTATTGAGTGTGAGCTTCATTGTGTTCTCACTTGTTACTTAAGAACAAATCATTGTATTTAACTTTTATTTGTGAGAATCACTTGTAATACACTTGTACACCGATAGAAGTGTGAGGCGAGAGACGGGGTCAAATCCAATAGGAGTGGCGTCGATTAACGAACCCAGGGAGTGGTTGTAATCGAGCACTTGAGGAGGAGGACACGGGCTAGGTTCCTACACTTAGTGTGTAAAGTGTGATTGTATAGTGTTTGTGTAGTGTGAGAGTTTTCGGTGATCTTGTAAACTGAGTGTGTAGAAGTTCCGGCTTCCAAACCGGATTGTGATAGTGGATATCTCCTCGAGGTGAGGAGCGGGGACGTAGGTCGTGGTGACCGAACCTCGTAAACATATCGTGTGTTTGTGTTTTGCTTAGCGTTCATTCTATTCATCTTTATTGTTCATATCCATATCATATTTCTTCTTGCAAGAACAAATTGATCAACATAATTTTAATTAGATTTTAATTGGGATTAGATTAGCATAAGACCCTAATCACCCCCCCTCTAGGGTCTAATAATTGGTATCAGAGCTTGGTGCTCTTTGATTTAAGGACTAACCGCCTTGAGTTAAAGATCCAAGTTATTATATTTGTGCTAATCTAATTTTAATTATATTGTGCCTCTTGCATTTCATCGTTATGGATATGAATGATTCATCTTGCTTAGGATATGCTATTAATATTGCTCCTCGTTTGGATATTTTCCCCTATGCTCAATGGCGTATTAGATTCAAACTTTTCGTTCAATCTAATCAATTTGATTTGTGGGAAATTATTGAGGATATCTATGTTATTTCCATTTTGGAAAAATCCAAATGGAGTGAGAATGATAAAAGATTGTTTAATATGAACAAGCTTTTGTTAGAATATTTGATTAACGCTTTTCACTCATCGTTTTCTAACAAATTTGTTAATTTTGATAGTGCTTACGCTTTATGGAAACTAATTGAAGCACATGAAGGAAAATTGGAGGCTATTCAACAAGCGTTGGAAAATCCTGCTTTGAGTTCTAAGGAAGCCTCATCTCCATGTACAATACCACTAGGTGATAACCCTAGTGAGGTATGCGATGATATTATTACTTTTGATGAACTTGCTCTTGAGTTTGAAAAATTACACAATTGCTATATTGATGTAAAGAGTAAGTATGATAATATGAAATCCACTCATGAAACACTAGCTACTAAGTTTAATTTTATTGCAAATGAAAATATAATTCTTAAAAAATGCAATGAAAATTTGAAAATTAAAAATGCTAGTTTGCTTTATGAAAAACGTGATGCTATGTTAGAAGTAGATAAGTTGAAATCTATGATGAGTAATCTTGTTTATCCTACTTCTAGTAGCAATGCTTGTATGCATAATGATGAGTTGAATCAAATGAGAAAACGAATATCTACCTTAGATTCAACACTAAACACCTGTATTGCTAATAATAAAAAGCTTATGGATTTATGTGCAAAGTTCAATGTTAATTCCTCTAAGAAACATATTCACTATGCACATATGTATGACAAAATTCATAAATGTTCTATTTGCGGTCTTAAAGGCCATTTAGCTCAATTTTGCCATAATTCACCAAAAATTGACAAGCCTATTCATGTTTGTGCATCCTATCAAGCTTCCTCATCACATACACATGTACACACACATAGTGTAAATCATAAACATGCTCATGTGTATAAATGTGATTATTGTGGTCGTTTTGATCATTTGGTCATGTTTTGTTTCGATTTGAAAAGAAATTCTAGTTTGCAAAATAATTACAAAGAAAAATCTATTTTTGCAAATAAACCTCGTGCATTCCATTTTGATCAACGCAAACCATTCAAACCTCTACATTGCACAAATTGCAATCGTATAGGTCATGTTTACAATTTTTGCTTTGATCGTATCGGTGCACAAAACACGCCCAAGCGGGTTCATAAACCTAGGGCCTTGGATTTAAATGATAGGCGTCATGCCCCAAGTTTTAGCGGTACCAAAATGATTTGGGTACCAAAATAATTTTTATATCATTTCTTTTATTTTTGATGTTGTGTTTTGTCTTTATTTTGAATAATTAGTTTTTGAGTTTTAATGACAAATTATATATATTTTTTTACTAAAAAGAATTATTTATATGATCTTATAGCTAAAAACATTTATATATATTTTATAATACTTTTGGTATATTATTCTTAAAGGTTTAAATTGAAAATCTCTCAAAATCAAGTTTTTACATTGCCTGTACATTTTGATTTCTCGCGGTCGACCGACCCGGTCGACCGACGAAGTCTCTATAAGTTGTTTCGGTCGACCGCGTTGGTCGACCGACAAAGAGTTTTCAGCATCGATTTTTGATTTTATCGGGTTTCGGTTTTATTTTGGATAACTGTTTTGGACCCGAACTCTTCACCACCATTGATCTAATCATTGAGTCAATCCCAGCCCTTCTTCCATCTCTCAAAAGACCCGACTCCTCATCTCTCATCTCAATTTCGAAATCTAAGAACTAGGGTTTGAAATCTCTCTCGGTCGCCTGATTTAGTCGACCGCTGCTCCTCACCGTCGAGTTCCATTAGTTTTTGCTGGGTAATTTCTTCTCTTATCTCTTGATTTCAGTGTTCTTATGTTTATATTCTCAATCTAGGGTTTCTGTTTTAGGGTAGTTCTTAATTTGCTCTAAATTTCCTTTTGTTGTTTTTAGGGGTTTCTAATTTATATTATATCTCATATCTGATCAAAACCCTAACCTATCATGCCTCCTAAAAAGAGATCAAAACCTGAGTCTAGTTCATCCTCCTCAAAAGCTTCTCATTATGAAGATTTTCTGTTGTTTAAATCCCTAGTTAAAAAATATAGGGAGTTGTGCAAATTGAAAATCCTTCCAACCAGATATATCAAATATATTCAGTTGATCATGTATGATACTCAGTCAATTCTTCGTTATGTTGGGTTGGATAGATTGTTAGATGAGCAATATAAAGTTCCGTATTATCCTTTTCTAGTTTATCTATTTTATGCCAACCTATCTGCGTCATCTTCTACTGATGGTCGTCAGACCATTACTTCATCTGTTAAAAATATTGCTATATCCTTTTCTGCCAACGAACTTGCGAGGATTCTTGAAATCCTAACAGGTGACGTTGACCTTATGTCTGTTGAACTTGGTGATCCAGCTGTAAACCAACTCATGTTTAAGCCCGGTTGCTCTTATCCCATGAATAACAATTCTCTCAATCCAAATACCAAACTCATTGCTAGAATCATTGCTCAAAATTTGATTCCTAAAACCGGTAGTTTTGATCACTTTGCTTCCGACAAGATCAATGCTGTTTATGCCATTTTTGTCAAAACCAAAGTAGATTGGGCAACCGTATTTCTCAATAATATGGCATCGAAGCATGTCAAATTTCTACCCTTTGGTTCCTTCATCACTCTTATCCTTCAACACTTCGGTGTTGATCTCACCAATGAACCCAAGATTGAATCTAAGAAGGACTTCTTTGATAAGGTTTCTCTTTCAAGAATGCAGATTTCCTTTTCTGATCCCACTCCGTCATCATCCTCTCGTTCCTGGTCTAGAGCTTCTTCCTCATCTGCTTCTGATATTTGTGATCGTCTGGATCGTCTTGAGACTCAGTTCTCAAACGTTCAGAAGCAAGTCTCAACTATCCAAAGAGATGTTAGGACCATTCTTTCATATCAGCGTTAGTCTCTCGGGATTCCGGATCCCTCTTCTAGTTCTGAGTCTGATTCTGGGGAGGACCCTGCTGATGGCTCAGGCTCTTCTGATGGTGATGGCGATGGTGGTGGTGATGATTGATCTTGCAGCTTATTGGAGTTCTTTTAATTGATTTCTATGTCTTTGGTGATGTTCCATTTTGAGTTGTAAAACTTAATATCTATGTTTTTATTAGAGTATAATAACTCTATATTAGTGTGGAACTATGTGACTTTTTATGTATGGGTTAATGTCCCGTGGAACAAACTATGTTCATGCAAAACTATGTTGTTTCTAAATGCTTAAGTGATGATTTATAATTTATTATGTTAGTTTATCTTTTCTGTGATCAATGCATGGTTGAAACAATGTTCATGTTTTGTTTGTGGAAAATAAGTTGCTAATGATGAGTTTCTTGAATTACATACTGTTTATGATTATTTTTTTGATGGATAATTGTAGTTTAGCTCCTATATATGTTCAATAGATGTCATTTACTCAATAGAACATGGGGAGCTTTTGGTATATTTTTTATTTTTATCTGTGCTTATATGCAGGGGGAGCGTTGCTCCTATTTTTTTCTTTTTCCTTTTTTTGATGTTGTCAAAGGGGGAGAGAAATCCACATATGGTTAACA
>BQKN01063221.1:84652-136846 GCA_022839385.1 Asparagus kiusianus
TGCAACAAGTTTCGACAATGATCAAACTTGTTGCTCGGAACCACCTTAGTGAGCATATCCGCCGGATTATCCTTCGTGTGGACTTTCACAATCTCCACATCGCCATCTTCAAGAACATCCCGAACGAAGTGATAACGAACGTCAATGTGCTTCGTCCGTGCATGAAAAACCTGATTTTTCGCCAAATAGATAGCACTCATGCTATCACAATGAATAGTGACGGACCTCTGCGATATACCAAGTTCCTCCAAAAGTCCTCGAAGCCAAATAGCCTCCTTAACAGCCTCCGTAACTGCCATATACTCTGCCTCCGTCGTAGACAAAGCCACCGTCGACTGTAAGGTGCATCTCCAACACACCGGCGCACGGGTCAAAGTGAACACATACCCCGTCGTAGACCGGCGCTTATCCAAATCCCCGGCATAATCCGAATCAACATAGCCAATGCATAGCTGCCCACCTGTAGTGTCCCGCTCATAAACTAAACCAACATTGAGCGTACCTCGAATGTACCTCAAAATCCATTTCACGGCGTCCCAATGACCCACTCCTGGATCGTGCATGTATCTTGAAACCATGCTCACTGCCTGTGATAAATCTGGTCTCGTACATACCATTACGTACATCAAGCTCCCAACCGCGCTCGCATATGGAGTCTTCGACATCAACTCACGATCTTCAACTGACTTTGGTGAAAGACCAGCTGAAAGTTTCAAATGGGCTCCCAAAGGTACACTAACTGGCTTCGTATCCATGCTAACATGGAATCGCTGTAGAACCTTCTTCAAATAAGCCACCTGTGTCAAACAAATTCTGCCCTTCTTTTTGTCTCTGTCGATCTCCATCCCTAGAATGCGCTTCGCATCACCCAAGTCCTTCATCTCAAACTCATTTGAAAGCTGAACTTTCAACTCATCTATAGCCGACCTGGAACTAGAGGCAACCAACATGTCATCGACATAAAGTAACAAATAGATGTACGCACCTCCTTTCAACTTGCGAAAATATACGCAAGGATCAAACTGGCACCGAGTGTACAAATGACCAAGCATAAAACCATCGAATCGCCTATACCACTGTCGAGGAGACTGTTTCAAACCGTATAACGATTTCTTCAATCTACAAACCAACTTATCTTTCCCTGCAGCTCGGAATCCCAATGGCTGAGTCATATATATTTCTTCATCAAGATCACCATGAAGAAATGCTGTCTTCACATCCAACTGATCTAATTCCAAACCATACTATGCCACCAAAGCTAGCAGAATCCGAATCGAAGAGTGCTTCACCACCGGAGAGAAAACCTCATTATAATCAATACCTTCCTCCTGTGCATAGCCCTTCGCAACCAACCTAGCCTTGAACCTCAATGGAGTGCCCTCAATGCCCTCCTTCTTTGTATATACCCACTTGCAACCAATTACCTTCCGTCCCTTTGGAAGCTCAACGAGCTCCCATGTATCGTTCTTATGAAGAGATTCCATCTCCTCCTGCATAGCCACCTGCCACGAATCAGCCTCCGAACTCTGCTCAGCTTCTCTGAATGTAGTAGGCACCATCTCATCGATACTCTCCACCGGAAGTGCATACGCAACTATGTCGGCATACCGTGCTGGCATCTGTATGGTTCTCCTCTGTCTCCGAACCGTAATAGGATCCTGAACCTGAGCCGTCGGTTCCTGATCCTGCACATTTGTACTCGTATCCTCCGTGTCACCGTCGTGCTCGCCTGGCGTCACCTTAGTCGGCACCTGTATGGATACTGTACCATCTGGACAATGTGGAGCTGCATCGATCTCCACCACCTGCGATATCTCCTCCGTCGGGTCGCTCTCCACCTGATGAGAGCTGGGAAGCTTCAAGATAGAAGCCTCATCAAACGTGACGTCCCTACTTAGCACAATCTTCTTATAACTGGATCCCAAAGCTTGTATCCCTTGACACCACGCTTGAATCCTACAAATATGGCCTTCCTAGCTCGAGGTTCCAATTTATCAGTTCTAACATGATAATATGCAGGGCACCCAAATACCTTGAACTGGTCATAATCGTGTGCTGGCTTTCCCGACCACTTCTCCATAGGGGTTTTCCCCTCAATCGCAGATGAAGGTAGCCTATTAATGAGGTGGCTCGCATATGTAAGTGCCTCAGCCCAAAAGATCTTCTCCAAACCACTCTGCGACAATAAGCATCGGATCTTCTCCAGTAAAGACCGATTTAATCTCTCTGCCACCCCATTCTGCTGCGGTGTATGACTAACTGTGAAGTGTCTCTCTATGCCTTCGTCTCGACATAGCTGCTGAAAGGGGTCAGAAGTATACTCACCACCGTTGTCGGATCGCAACGTCTTGATCTTTCTCCCAGTCTGCAGTTCCAATCTCTTCTTCCACTCCACAAATAAATCTAGGACTTCACTCTTCTTCGTCATGGTGTACATCCAACAACGCCTAGAATAGTCATCTACAAAAGTGACGAACCAATGTCGACCACCAAGTGATGCAGTCTTGGTGGGACCCCAAACGTCTGTGTGCACGTAGTCCAGGATACCCCTCGTCTGATGAATGGCAGTCCCGAACTTCACCTTAGTCTTCTTGCCAAGAACACAATGCTCACAGAACTCAATCTTTCCACTCTTGGCTCCCTTCAATAGCCCCTGCTTGCACAATGCCTGCAGTGACTTTTCACCTGTGTGCCCCAACCTATAGTGCCAAAGTCTGCTCATGTCCGCTTCTGAAATAGCCGAAGCAACCTGGCCAATCTCGGTGCTTCCCTTCAGATAATACAAATTCCGATTGCGGACTCCCTTCATCACCACCAATGATCCCTTAGTAACCTTCGCTACAGCGTTTTCGAAAGTTACCTTGAATCCCTTTGCCTCCAAAGCTCCAACTGAGATAAGATTTTTCTTCAGTTAAGGAACAAATCTCATCTCCTTCAACTCACGGACTACTCCATCGTGCATCCTAATCCGCACGGTACCTATCCCACAAACGCCACAGGATTGATCATTTCCCATGACAACAACGCCCCCGTCGACTTTCTCAAAAGATGCAAACCAGTCTCGCCTAGAGGTCACATGAAAAGTAGCGCCGGAATCAAGCATCCAATCTGATGCATCCACATGGTTCACCTCCGGAGTAATCAATAGAGAAAAGCACGAATCATTGGAATCATCGCCTTTTGCAACGTTCACCTCATTGGCCTTCGGGCCCTTTTTCTTGCTATTCTCTTTCTCCTTGAGCTTCAGACAGTCTCTCTTCCAATGTCCCTGCTCTTTGCAGAATGCACATTGGTTCTTTGTTAATTGGTGACGGCCTCTAGACTTTAATCTTCCTCTATTACCACCTTTCGGATATGGGCTTCTACCTCTCGTCGACAAGGCCTCGCCTGAAGTACTAGCGCGGGAAGTCTCCTTGTCCTTCCTCCTCAAATCGTAGTTCGTCAAAGCGTTAGTCACTTCACTATAGCTGATAGAAGATCTCCCGTTCAACAAAGTGGGCACGAAGGTATCATACTCCTCATCCGGTAAGGAACCCAACAAAATAATCGCCTTGTACTCATCCGATATCTTCTCATCAACATTTGCCAAGTCCGACAACAACTTAGTATAGTTGTTCACATGAGCCGCTAGCGAGGTGCCTCTGGACATCTGAAATCTGAAGAGTCTTCGCAGCAAGTGCAACCTATTCTCAACACTCTTTGTGAGATACTTGTTGTTGAGAATTTCCCACATCTTCATTGCAGACGTCACCCCAATCACATCATATTTCAGTTCCTGTTCTAAACAGGACCTGATCACCCCACAAGCGTTCCTATTCATCTTATCCCATATCGCCTCATCATATTTAGGTGGCCTCTCGTGGACCATAATGGTCTCCTCCAAATTCTGAGCATTGAGCGCATCCTGTACGTCGTTCATCCACAAACCAAAGTTGATTTTACCGTCATACTTCACCATACTAATTTTAGTGTTCTGAAAACCAACTTGTATTGTACTCGCCATCGATTTGCTGCTTTCACCTTCTTCTCCCATTGCGAACTAACTCCAAATTGTAGAGAAAGAACAAATTTGATAGAATTAGGAACCACCAACTGAACCCTAGATCGGATTCCAAATAGATCTCCTATCCACACGAGGAAAGCGAAATCTCCAACGGCAACTCCTAATGCTATCTCCACCGAAGCCGAGAACTCCAAGAACTAAGCTTCACACAAGAATCTTCCTCTACCAAAAAACCCTAGATCTGAAATCTGGGCTCTGATACCACTTATTGCGCGCAGCGGAAATTTCGGCAGCACTTCGGCAGCACAACAAGAGAGTCAGATCGCAATAAGAATTCCTACTTCACCAAGGAAACAAGAATCTGAAGCGGATATATCAACCAAGTGATATATCGGCTCTTCCTCTCATCAGTTCTAGGACTGACCTGTCGAGGGATCCTAAAAGCTATTACAAATCACACAAAAGCAGTACAATCAATTTTACGTGGTTCGGCAAATTGCCTACGTCCACGGGGCAAGGAGGGGGGAGATCTACTAATAGAGGGAGAGAATACAAATAGGGTTTACACAAGAATCTCATAAATAAAACCCTCAAACTAACTCTCAAATCCCTCACAAACTCTCTACAAAAGCACTAAAGCCTACACACAAAACTCCGTGCTCTTGCTTCTGTTCCGTGCTCTTGCTTCTGTCCTCTGCACTTGCAGCCGCCAATCAAAAGATCCCTTGCACTGTAGCCGCACAATTGCTCCCAGCCTCCTTCGCTTGCACTTCGTACTTGCTCAGCAATGAAGAGCCGCCCACTTTTGTAAAGCCTCCAAGCACGAACACCTAGGGCAAAATCAAATGGCTATATATAGCCTGATGACAAGAAAAACGCGTTCAAGTTGCGTTCAAGTTCGTGGGCCAAATTATTTCACCCGCAAAGCCTCTGCGAAACTTTTATTTCATCCGCAAAGCCTCTGCCAACTTCACGTGGGTGGCCCCCACTTCATTCACAAGGCTTACTAATTGGCTTGATGCTCCGTATGTTAATTAGCATGGAACATCGACTAGCGAGAAGGAATGGAAGGAAGAGGCGAAGGAGAATGATGAAGAGGAGCTCGATCTCACACTTCGTCTTTAAGAGGAGGGTAGAATGCAATGTAATACTGATCACTATTCATTTGTCATTAATGTTTCTTTCCTTGTTATCTTATCTTTTCTTTTATGTAAGAGATCACTAGCATGAGTTGCTTATGTAAAAGCTAGTGAATCAATGTTATCTATCTGTCAGATTAATAAATTTTCAACATCAACTCCCAACATGGTGACTTTTTTGTGTATTTCTGTTAATACTGAGAGCTCATGATCTTTCTTAACAAAAGAAATTTTATTTTGTGTTTTTTCCTTTTTCTTTCTCTTTCACTCCTAAAAGTACCATAGATAGTATTTCATTTATTTTACTTGAGTGGTTTAGATATATATCCGTTATGCTGCATAACCCATTTTGTACTTCTTACCCCTCCATTGTCCATTTAATATCGTTGTTTTGAACTTACTATCCCTGTAGTTTCATTGTTGTAGATAGACCGTGGCTTAAAAGTTTCTTGACTCTTTTAACCTCAGATCACTAATTTCACCCAGGGGCAATATCTGCCAAAATTTTACTAGAGAGCAAAATTTTTTTTAACCCCGACAAGGTCTATCTGATGTTAGTAACGGGTGTAAACCCAAACCTGTCAGCGTCTTCAGGCGAGGTTCAAGACTCAGGCGAGATCGGCGACTTCAAGCGAGGTTGTGATGGTTACAGGTGAGCTCGAGATAGGTGGCTCAGGCAAGGTCGACAACGAGATGCAGGCGAGCTTGAAGCTTGTTGCAGGCGAGTTTGTCGATGAGCCGCAGGCGGGTTTTCTCCAGGCGAGGTCGAAGCTCTTCAGGTGAGCTCAAGTGGGGCGACGTGCAAGCGAACTCGTGGCACTAATAAGGCGAGCTTGGAGTCCCCCTCTTCGCCTGTGTTGTGTGAAACAGCTGGATCTAGCTGTTAGCTAGGGTTTTCCTATTTAAGGGAACACTGTGCACGAGATGAGGGAGGAGAATCTCAGAGAGGATTTTTTTGAGAACGCCGGCGGCGTGTTGTGAGCGTCTTCTGCTCCCCGACTTTTGAGCACGAGATTGAGAAAAAAAATCTTGGTCACTTAAGGGTTTCTTCCTATAGCGATTTATTGAGATGAGAGTGAGTTTTTCCTGTTGCCTTGAGAGAACAACAGATAGTTTTTTTTCTTCTGTTTGCTCTTTTTGAGAGATCTCAAGTTGAGATATTCTCTTTGCAAGCTTTGTAATCTTCTTTAATATAAAGAAAATTATTTGTGTGGCTCCCGATGACGTAGGCAAGTTACCGAACCTCGTTAACTCGGTGTTCTCCTTTTTTCTTATAATTTTTTATTTGCTGTGAGTTCTTCTTTCCACTTCTTAATACAAGATTCGGTAGGACAAATTCTGTAGAGGGTTCATATTTGATAGGTGGTCGAGTAGCTAAGGAGCAGTTGTACCAACAATTGGTAGCTTGAATCCTCAACATCTGAAACAATGAAACAATATGGGTAGTAAGTTCAAAACAACGATACTACAAGGAGGTCTATGCAGAATAATCATTTTTTTTATTTAACTCCAGCTAAGATCAGCACTTTATGTAGTAAAAAGCCATTTGCAACAATCCTCAAAGATATCCTTAGAAATACCATATGCTACATTGATAGGCTAGAGATAGAGAGATCAATCCTCAAAGATATCCTTAGAAATACCTATGCTACATTGATAGGCTAGAGATAAAGAGATTGTTTCGTGCCAGGCCTTTGATCATTATGCATGTAGCATTCTCCTAAATTTAGTCCATTTCACCATTACACCAAAACTCCGAAGTTATTGTGAGGGTTGAGGGGTGTCAATTTTTAGAAAATCAGCTTTAAATCCGCGGCCCGTGGGATTTGAATCTGGGTTGCTCTGATACCATCTTAAATTAAGTCCCTCTAACCATTACACCAAAACTCCAAAGTTATGATGATGGTTGAGGGTTATATTTTTATATTCTAACACATTCTATACAACACAAAAACTACCTGGAAATTTTAAATGCAACAGGTAACAGAATAAAATACTTATTCTTAGATTTTTTTTGGCCATCAATAGTGAATTTTCTGTTCACTGGTTTCTATTAGCTTGTTGTTCAGATCGAATACGAGTTTCTCAACCTTTAAAAGTTCAATACATTAATTTGGTTCTTTCGAACATCAATAAACTTGACAATTATCATGATAATGTATAGCAGTAATGTACGCTTACCAAGTCTAGTGCATAAAGTCTGTTTGCTTTGAGTATAAGTTTATACCAAGCAAGTTTCAAATTCTCCCAATAAGTAACAGTATCATTCCTTGATTAGCTTGCAAGTGTATCACATAAAATCCTCAATATTTCCGTTATCTCAAACTTCATAAAGTAGTTTTATCCATGCAAAAGCCACTTCAATTTATAGCAGATTTCTTGAGTTTACGTTGCACAGTTGTAGGATGAATGACAGATACACTTAATTGGCTTGACTTATCAACACATGTCCTAATTGTTCAGTTTTCTGATTAATGTTGTTGCCACACTTATCAAAGAAGTAAACATTCATTTTCTATCATCATCTCCAATACTATGATAAAAGATGGCAGGCTGTCAATTGGAAGTGTCTATAAAGGTTATCTCAGTGAGAAAATCCTTACTGGTTTCCATCTTAAAATTTCCTTATAGTTAGAACGTACGAGAAAAGGATATAACGAATATTATTTTCCTCACTGTCTCAAGATATAATGCTTTAACTATCAGAATAGGGCATAATAAACTTTGGTAAAGTAATGCCATGAACTGTTTTTTTTTTTCCGTCATGCTTTTTTTGCATGTGCCTGGTGTTCTTGACATAATTAGCATGAAGACTTCAACTACACTCACAATGCTACATTAATACTTAATTTTCAGATGGTGAGATTTATCTGGATATGTTCACGAATATGGTTTTCAACTTCTCTAGTAATCAGTTGTCATGTGCATGTTTTTTTTCATGTGCATGTTTTTCTGGCCTTGCTAGGTTTACCATAATTATCAGGAAACATATACTGGTATTTGGATCAAATGGCATTGTACACACAAATTCTAGACATGTACTCCAGCAATATAATTAGACATACTATCTTAGTATTTAAAAATTTCAAATTAACAGAAATCCATGGGAATTGAAACAATGTATACGTTTTTGATTTATCACCTTATATTCAAACTGTATACATTTGAGCGAACAACATATTTCTTAAATAAATGTGTATCCTCATAGATATGCATCAAGATAACATAGTTGTAAAGGTTCATTTGACACAAGAAGAAGTCCAATCATACATTGAAATGTTTCGATAATTAAGAAAACAATTAGAGAAATATAAAAAAACTAATTACTCTAACAATGGATCCGTCTCCTAAAAAATTCAATCCTGGTCGACTTTTTTCTTTCTTCCCCCAGATTTAGAAAGCTTTTGTACAGCTGGCATTTAGTGTATAACAAGTTAATATGCTAATTGGATTACTGGAAAGTGTTAAAAGATCAGTGCAATGGACAAGAATATTGGTCACAAAAGGTAAATACATATATTGACAGCATATATGTTTGCTAATTTACTACCATAGTATGCATGAAACTATGAGAAAATCCCATGTGTTATCTTATTTCTATATATGGTATAACCTACATCTATAAATAAAGGACTTCTCTAGCTAGATATGATCATCATTAGGGAAAACAATTTGTCTCCTTCAAAACTAAAGCAGAGAAGGTAAATCTTTAGTCTCCTTTATGTATACTACAGTTTTGTTGTTTATGGTATTTCTAGTACTTCTAATAGTTGTTTATATTTTAGACAAGCAATTTCTTTTTTTTTTAAGTTTATTGAAGTTGTCCAAGACGGAAAATCCCTCTGTGAAGGTTAAGTTACCGTGTATGTTGTTGCTATATATGATTAATGTGACACCACAGACGGATTTTTTTATTCGATACAAAGTGTGTCAGTAGGTAAAATCCATATTTTCTGTTCAATCCGATTTTTTTTAAAAAAAATCCATATTTTCTTTTCAAAAATCCGTCTTACAGTATTATGTCGTTTTTGTTATTTTTCGGTGTCTTTTCATGATTACATCAAATGGGTAATCCTCGAAATTTTACCTGCAGAAAAAATGACTGATCGGGTACCAAACAACAATGGATCCAACACAAACATTTCTCAAAATCGAAATGTTGATGATGAGTCTGAAATTATGTATCCCTGCAATTACTGTGACAAGGTATTCCACTGTTGGCAAGCTCTAGGTGGGCATCAAAATGCTCACAAAAAAGAGCGTTTATTGGCGAAAAAAGGAAAAAATCAAGAACCTCATTATGATCCTTTGGATCCATTTTCTTTACCTCCACCAACACCAATCCCACATCAATATATGAATTCATCTCATTATCGATCTTCAATCCCTCGGTCACCATATTATCCTGATTCCTATGATCACCACTCTCAATGGCGTAGCAGTTATCAATACTCACCCCGATATCAACCATATCATTACCCGCAACATTACCGTCATTTTGGAGCTAATGTGGGATATATTCCACCCAGGGTTAACCCTGGCCCTAGGGTTTTAAGAAACTCTCTGTATGGATTAATGCCTATGAGCCAAAGAACTGATCAGGCTTATAATATTACTCATAATGTTGCTAGAGGCTGTGTAGAAACAAATGAAAGGTTTATGAGGTGGGTTAATAGTCGTAACAATGTTTATGAGCATCGAGCGTCTTGGAAGGAGAATCAAGAGATTAATGGTGAGAAGAAGAAGGAGAATGAAGAAGAGGAGCTCGATCTTACCCTTCGCCTTTGAGAGACGTAGGGTTATGTTGTTGTAATGCAATGGAAAAAATAAGTCACTATGGCTAGTCTGTGATATTTATTATTTCAAATGCCATGAGAGGTTGTAATGTCCTTAAGACTTTTTTACTTTTGTTTTGTGTGGAAGATTGCAAGGATGAGTTTCTTCTTGTTTCTGTAAAAGCTAGTGAATGAACGTTATGTGTCTGTTCGATTAATAAAATCTGAGGTTCAGCTCGCAATCAGCGAAGATAATTTGCAGAGTTGTCAATACTAAGAGTTCTCGACGTGTTTGGAAAAAGAAACTTTAATTATTTTTAATGCTTTAGTTAATAATTAAGAAGCAACTCGTCATTAAAGGATGTGTGGTACTGTTCATAATTAGTATACACAGGTAACCCACAAAAGAATGTTTCATCAACAAGATTTGCATTGTCAAAACACATTACACAATCAATAAGCATTTCCAGAGATACCCAAGACAATCTTTCAAGGTACTAAAGCAAGCCACACCAATAGAAGGGTGGTATTCAAGTTTCTTTTTTAGTATAGGTAACCACTGTGTTGCATATGTAGTTCCTTTTGTGCATCGAGTCCTGCTAAGATCACCACTGCATCTAAAAAGAAACCCATACAGACAAAATTTGGTTTAGATATAAGTTGAGTGAGAGTTTTGAAATGTTATAAGGATTTCTATGAGCAAATTAACACCAATACTTCCAAAAAGAAAATGCAGCCAATAAAACATAAGTTAATTGTACTTCAAAGATCCTATTTGTTGATAATAGTGTATTGTAGTGGGTTTTAGTCCCACATTGGTTATGAGAACACACCTCGCTCTCCTCTATTTGTATAAATATATGTGTACACTTAATATTCAACTCAAGGGAAATTTACCCAAGACACACTCTCTCTTACTTTAACATGCTATCAGAGCTAGAGTTATTATTATTTCCCTTCCAATAAAAATTTTTAACACTTCTGCGTTCTTTTGCCAAAGCTTGACCTTGCTGCTTTGCAGTCGTTTAACGCTTTTTTCGTTCTTCTGCCAGATTTTTGTCTTTCCGCTTTGCGGCCTCTTAACGTGTTTCGCGTTCTTGTATTCAAGATAGTTGCTCGGTCTCAATTAATAGCATCGTCATTTCAAACCGTCTCTCGCAGTCAGTAACGACATCGTCGTTTCAATCCATCTTGACATCTCAACGTCTCAACATCAGTATTAATCCGTTGTAGGTCTCCGGCGTGAGCATCAGATCCGGCCGATCTTCGGGCCACCTTGGTCGCCGGTTGCTTCTTTCTCAGATTTGACAGTTATGTATAACCTTCGGGTTCTTACATTTTAACCTTCGGGTTTTTATATTTTAACCTTCGGGTTCTTACATTTTAACCTTCGGGTTTCTACATTAACCTTCGGGTTCTCCTTTAAACATTCGGGTTTCGTTCAAGGATTATTATCTTGAACTTTAAATTGCTGCTATTATGGCCTCTTCACTGACACTTGCTTCTCTGGCTCGGTCTAAGTTCTTTTGCATCTATTGCAAGAAAGAGAGACATCGCTTTGAGACATGTTTCTAACTTCATCTTTAGTTACGTTCCTCAGGAACTGGCCGTAGTCAGTGATCTCCTCAGTCCCGATCCTCTAGTGCACCAGGATTATCGGTTAATGTTATGTCATCTACCACTTCAGACCCTACCATTCAAGCTATTGCAGATAGTAGTCGTCAAATTACGATTTTTTAGCATACCACATCTCCATCTGCTACAAAACTCTCGGATATTCACCGTCAAATTGAGGCTCTTCAAGCTATTGTAAATATTAACTGTCAAATTGCGGCTCTTCAACATACCACCTCTCCATCTGCTACACAACTCTCTAATATTCACCATCAAATCGATGCTCTACAGCATAGAGCCTCTACATCTACTACACAACTCTCTTGTATGCGTCTTGTTGGTTCCTCAGCCAACCCTTCGGTCTCTGGTATGAATGATCTCTAGATTTTTAACTCTGGTTGTTCCTTTCATATGACTCATAATGTCTCCCTCTTATCTTCTGTCTTCACTTCCTCTTCTCTTCCCCCTATCTACATGGCTGCTGGATAACCTTTGTCTATCACTCAGTATGGTGCTATCACCCCACAAACTGACCTATCTGGTCGTCTAACTCTTGGCCCTGTTTATGTGGCTCTTCAGTTGTGTTTAAATTTAATTTATGTTAGCTCTTTATGTATGGATGGCCTACTTGTCTTATTTTCTTCTGATACTTCTATTGTGCAGGATCCACAGACGGGCAAGACTGTTGGGGCCAGTCGGAGGAGACACAAACTGTATTTTCTAGAATATCTTCACCAATCCATACGTCCATATTCTCTTGTTGCTTCCGTAAGTCCAAAATCCTCTATCTTATTTTTTACAGATTTGTGACATAGACGACTTGGTCATGTGTCTCATAAAAGGTTGGAAAGTTTTATCCAGTCTGGAGTATATGGTCTTGTATCCTTTCATTCTATATTGAGTCATGTACTGGTTGTAAATTAGCTAAATTCGTTGCTCTATCGTTTCCAACCAGTACATCTGTTTCCACTTCCTTATTTGATTTGGTCTATTCTGATATCTAGAGGCTAGCTCCTCTGTCTTCTTCATCTGACTACTTATATTATGTTAGTTTTATTAATGATTTCTCTCGTTATACATGGGTCTACCTACTTAAAAATCGCTCTGACGTACTTGCTGCGTATCAAGCATTCACTGTGATGATCTTCACTCAATGACAAGCTCGTATTAAAGTTTTTTATTCTGATTGTACCAAAGAGTACTTATCCTCTACCATGCACTCTATCATGTCCTCTCATGGAACTATCTTTTAATATTCATGTCCCTACACTCATGAGTAAAATGGTACTGCTGAACGTAAACATCGTCATATTCTCGATACTACTCGATCCATGCTCATTTCTTATTCTGTTCCTCGTTGTTACTGGGCTGAGGCCATTCTCACTACTACTCATATCATTAATATCACTCCATCTAGATTTCTTTCTGGTGCTACTCCTCATAATCATGTTTATACTCATCCTCCCCGTTATTATCTGGTCTGCATTTTTTGTTGTTGTTGTTGTTGCATTCTTCTGTCATCTTAAGAACGTGATAAATTATCTTCCAGAGCTGTTTTCTGTATCTATTTAGGAATTAGTTTAGAACATCGAGGTTATCGTTGTTATGATCCCGCATCTCGTCGAGTTCATATATCTCGACATGTTCAGTTCGGAGAGGATTCTCTATTTTATTCTGCTTCTAATAATTTCAATTTCCTCCACACTACTGATCGTTCTTCTCCGCCAGCTACATCACTCACTTCCTTACCTCAGTTCACCTTTTGAAATCTCCATGAAATCTCTCCATCTCCTTCTGTTAACTCTCCCTCACCCGAGTCTTTTCTTCCACTATCTAATCCATATCCCGTAGACACGACACCCACTTTAGAAAATATTCTTGACCTCTATGCACCTGCGCCAGCATTCCCCCCGCCTGAGGTTCCTCTTGCTCTTCGTCAAGGCAAATGTCCACATGTCATGCCTGCACAGTATGCTTAGGTTACATCCTATTCATCTATATTTTATAATTTTTTTACTGTCATTCATACTACAATTGAGCCAAAATCCTTTCAAGAGGCCATTTAATTTTCAGAGTGGCGACAGACTATGGTTAAGGAATTTCAGGTCTTTCAGCAAAAACATACATGTGATGTTGTTCCATATCCCTCTGGTATTTCTTTAGTTAACAGTAAATGGGTTTATAATGTTGTGTATCGTCCTGATGGTACCATTAAACGTCAGAAAGCTCGTTTAGTGGCTCTAGGTTTTACTCGGCAATAAGGTATTGATTATGAGGAGACATTTGCTCCTGTTGCTCAAATGTCCACCGTTTGTACTCTTCTTACGGTCGCTGCTGCTTATCGTTGACCTTTATACCAGATAGATGTTAAAAATACTTTTCTCTATGGCTCTTTATCTGAGACAGTATATATGCAACCATCTTCAGGGTCCAATATTCCAACGGGACATGTATGTCTCCTTCGCTGTGCTGTTTATGGTCTCAAGCAAGCACCCCGCGCTTGGTTTGAGTGTTTTCACGATGTCGTACTCAAGGCGGGCTTTATGGAAAGTCATCAAGATGCTTCTCTATTTGTTCGAACTACATCACGTGGCAAAGTTTTATTACTTATCTATATAGATGATATGATCATTACAGGTAATGATGTTATTGGTATACAGTACGTAAAATCTCAGTTGCAATAACAGTTCCACATACTTGTATCTCTTCGTTATTTTTTTGGTCTAGAAATTTCTTAAGGCCAGCAGGGTGTACTACTATCACAACAAAAATATCTCTCGGATATTCTAGATCGAGCTGAGATAACTGACGATGTAACTATTGATACTCTACTCTAACAGAATGTCAAACTTCGCTCTACTGATGGTGAGCCTCTATCTGATCCTTCTGGATATCGATATCTTGTTGGCCAGTTGGTCTATCTGTGCATCTCTCGACCAGATATCTTTTATGCTGGTGGCATTGTTAGTCAATTTGTTAGTACCCTACGTTTTGTATACTATATTGTCTTATTACGAATTCTTCAGTATCTCCGGTGTACTAGCACTCGCTCTCTTCTGTTTCCTGCTACATCCAAGTTAGAGCTTTGTGTATATTTCGATGCTGATTGGGCTGGTGATCCCACTATCAGAAAGTCTACCACAGGTTATTGTATATTTCTTATGATTCTTTAATTTCCTGACATAGTAAGAAATAAGATGTTGCTGTTCTTTTTAGCACCGAGACAGAGTATCATGCAATATCCACAACATCTAAAGGGATTATCCATCTTTGTCGTCTTCTTAGTGATCAGTATTTCTATTACGACTCCTACTCCTCTTTACTGTGATAATAAGAGTGCCATCCAAATTACTAATAATCCAGAATTTCATAAGAGGACCAAACATATAGATATCGAAGCTCATTTTGTCCGTCAAAAAGTTATCGAGGACAAGATAATTCTACTTCTTCATGTCTCATCTGCTGACGAGCTTGCAGATTTCTTCACAAAGGCCTTACTTGTTCATCAGTTCCAGTTTCTTGTATGCAAACTCACTTTGTTTGATCCAACATGAGTTTAAGAGGGGCTGTTGATAATAGTGTATTGTAGTGGGTTTTAGTCCCACATTGGTTGTGAGAACACACATCACCCTTCTCTACTTGTATAAATATATGTGTACACTCAATATTCAACTCAAGTGAAATTTACCCAAGACTCTCTCTCTTACTTTAACACTATTAAAAAAACCACCCGGCAGAACTATTGGGGCTGTATCAGAAAAAGTTCCAGGAATATAAACTATCCCAGAGAAGTATAGATATGGCTACTGTAACAATTTTTTTTTTCACGCGCTTGATTTCAAATAAGTTATTAACTATTCGAAAATATAGTGCAGAAGAATAACTTAATGATAAAAAATGCCTATTTAGTACTACAAGTAAGGTAACTGCTATCCAGATTTTTCCACTTTGTGTTGCTTCCTTTTTCATGGAATTTATGCATATTATGGCCAAACGTGAGACGTAAGTTTTTTTGGAGTTTTGGCGGTCTCCGAGTAGCATGAAGGTTTAAAAAGTTATGTTAACTGAGAGTTTTGGAGTAAATAATGCTTTAAATATCAGAAATCGGCACAATAACCTTTCATAAAGTAATGCTATCTACTGTTACTTTTATCCCGTGCATTTTTTGTGCATGTACCTCATGATGTAATTAGCGATCTAGTAAAGACTTCTGTTACATTCACGATGCTGCATTATTGCTGAATTCATACTTAATTTTCCGATGATGAGATTAATTCGGATATGTTCATGAATATGGCATTCAATTTCTCTAGCACTTAGTCATGGTGCTCAATTTTTTTGCCTTTGTAGTTTTACCGTAGTTATCATGAGCATATACTAAGTTGGATTATATGATATTATACATAAAGATCTATAACGCTAGTTCAGTAACAGAATTTACTTTGAAGATTGTAGCAGAATTTAAATTTTTTTAAATTACTGAATTGTAACAAGATGTCAATGTACAAATACTTGATTCATCACCTTAACTTCAAACTTTATAGAATTGTTTGAACATAATGTGTATCCTCATGGATGTATATATATATATGCATCAAGAAAAACATAGTTGTAAGGATTCCTTTGACGAAGAGGAAGTCCCTTCATACAAAATGTTTCGATAATTCAGGAAACAAATAGAGAATAATAAGAAAACTACTTACTCTGACAATGTGTGCATCTCCTCAAAAATTCAAACCTGGTCGAGTATTTTTTTCTTCCAGGTTTAGAAAGCTCTTGGACAGTTGGCACTTAGTGTATAACAAGTTAATTTGCTAATTATAATTCTGGAAAGTGTTAAAAGAATTAGTGCAAGGGAGAAGAATATTGGTCACAAGAGGAAAGTACAAATAAAAGGTGACAATTGGTATTTATAGACAGCATATATCTGCAAATTTACTACCATTGTGTACATGAAACTACGAGGAAGACCATTGGATTATCTTGTTTCTATATATGGTAAACTTACATCTATAAATTAAGGACCTCTATAGCTTGATATGGTCATTATTATTGACAACAGTTGTCTCCTTCAAAGCTAAAGCAGAGAAGGTAAATCTTTAGTCCTCTTTATGGATACTATAGTTTTATGTTTATGATCTTTATCTAGTACTTCCGATAGTTGTTTAATACTTTTAGATAAGTAGTTTATTTTTTTAGTATATTTAGATCATCGCAGATGGAAAATCCCCTCCACAAAGGTTGAATTACCGTCTGGATGTTCTCCGTCTATAATTAATGTGACATTGCAAACTAATTTTTTTTATATTCGATGCGGAGAGTTTCAGTCTGTATCCATGTTTTTCTGTTGATCCATATCTACTGTTCAAATCTATCCTGTATATATATTTTTCTTCATCATTAAAGTGCCCATTTATTATTACTAATGATCAAGGGTAATCTTCTAGCTTTTGCATACAGAAAGAATGGCTGATCAGGTTTCAGACAACACTGGCTCTAATATCAACATTGTTCAGAATCCAAATGTCAAAGAATCTGAACCAATGTATCCATGCAATTACTGCGACAAAGTATTCGACTGTTGGCAAGCTCTAGGTGGGCATCAAAACGCCCACAAAAAAGAGCGTTTATTGGCGAAAAAAGAAAAACCTCAAGAACCTCGTTATGATCCTTTTGATCCATTTTCTTCACCCGCACCAACACCAGTCCCTCAACAATTCATGAACTCATCTCATTATTATCATCCTTTAATCGCTCGCTCACCATATTATCCTAATCCATATGATCTCCACCCTCAATGGCGTGGCAGCTATCAATACTCACCCCGTTATCAACCATACCATTACCCGCAACATTACCATCATTTTCGAGCTAATGTGGGATATAGTCCACCTAGGGTTAACCCTAACCCTAGGGTTTCAGGAAACTCTCTGTATCGATTAATGCCTGTGAGCCAAAGAAATGAGCAGGCTTATAATGTTGCTCATAATGTTGCTAGAGGCCGTATAGAAACAAATGAAAGGTTTATGAAGTGGGTTAACAGTCGTAATAATGTTGATGAGCAAGGATCATCTTCGAGGGAGAATCAAGAGAATGGCGAAAAGAAGGAGAATGGAGAAGAGCAGCTCGATCTTACCCTTCGCCTGTGAGAGACGCAGGGCGAAGAATTTACTTATGTTGTTGTAATGCAATGTAATAATAAATCACTACACATAGTTTGTGATATTTATCATTTATCATTTCAAATGCAATGAGAAGTTGTAGTGGTCTAGGAATTATTTACTTTTGTTATGTGTGAGAGATTGCTAGCATGAGGTTCTTCTTACTTCTGTAAAAGCTAGTGAATCAATGTTATGTGTCTGTTGGATTAATAAAAATTGAGGTTCGTTCTCTCAGTTAGTGAAAGATTTGCGGTGTCGTCAATTCTGAAAAGTCCTGATGCTTTTTTAAGAAAAGAAATTTAGCTTTTGGTTGTGATGATTTTGTTTCCCCTTTACTCCTAGCTAGCTAAGGTATGTAGTTATTAAAAATATATGGTGCTAATAATTAGTTAAGGAGCACATATTCATTTTCTGTCATTATCTTTAAGGTTCCTGTAAAAGATGAGAATTCTAAGAGTATTTTTTTAAAAATAAATATGAAGGAAAGTGCAGTCTGAAACATAACTCCACATTTAACATAGTTCTAAAGAGTACATTCAAGTCAACATATATAAATGTTTCGCATAATCATATTTTTAGCAGAAACTCACCTTTTGATTGTATCACCCTTGTTATCAACTCACACTAGATAAGGTAAAGTTCGAACAACTATTGTTAACTCTACCTAAAAAACATCAAATTAATTGCAACAACAAACCTGAAGATGTAAAATTATTATGTTTTCTTGCACTTTCATCTTTATTTTAAGGCTACCATTGCTCCGAGTGCTTCGATTTCTCTCACTATTATCACAGACGAAGGGTAAGATCGAGCTCCTCCTTACTGTTCTCCTTCCCATTGGAAGACGATCCATGATCATAAAATTGATCAGCAATAGGCCTTGTTGTAACTCTTATAGAGTGAGTATATGGCTCATAAAATGTTGAGGATTGGGAAAGAGCATGGTAAGCATAATGCTGATAATATTGAGGATACTGCACATTAGGACCAGAAAGCATCTGATAATTGAAAATCGGCTCTTGTCCTTTTTCTGGTGCAGGTTTTTGCAGGGATTTGAAGATATCATTGCGATGGCTCTTGCAATGTCCAGCGAGAGCTTGCGAACTGTTGAAGGATCTGTCGCAATAAATGCAGTTGTATATCTCGTGCACTGCCACTTCATTCTCAGCTACTTGTTCAGGTGGTTGATTGGTTTTTGCTTGGTTAGACATTACTGCAAAAAGGTAGGTTGTTAAAAACACATCATCCATTTAGGAAAAGAACATTAAAAACGCAGACTTCTGAATGTTTTTCTTATTTTTTCAATAGTATGAGCTACATATTTTGGGTTCATTGCGGACAGACCCCTTGTACTATTGCCAAATTGAACTTACTACCCCTATGGTTCTAGTGTTGCAGGTAGTCCCCTTAAAAGAGTTCAATTTTTGCAGATAGACTCCCTAAGTGAAGATGTATTGTTACAGTGTCCAAAAAAGAAAAATCACTCAGGGGGTCTATCTGCAACAATAGAACTGCAATGATAGTAAGTTCTGGTGATAGTACAGAGGGTCTACCCGCAATTGACCTTATAATTTTTTAGCAGAAACATAAACTCAATGTGCTACTTGAATTTAGTGTTGCATACCCCTCTCATGTACTCAATATTACCGATACGGTAGTAATGACATGCAATGCGTAAAATAACTAAACTGTAATAAATTAAGTATTAGTTGAAGGGCTACACTGTGCATCAGGCAAAAGTTTGCAGGAGAATTAAGAAGATGAAAAAGATATGCATGCAAAAAAGGAACTATATATTCAGCCTAATTATATAACATATCTGAAAACTGATAAAAACCCGTGAAGTAAGAATAAACAAATTGACCGACGTAAGAAAAAAAGGACAACAAATACTACTTAGGAAATAATTCAGCTTGCATATTGAAAATTAAACTAAGTCAGAAAAGAGAAAGAAATTACTAGCAAAGAACTTGAGGGTACTTGAGGACTGATGGATTTTCTCTGTGGGTTATACATCATACAGGAGATACCTTTTATAGTACTCTACAGAGGAGTATAATATATATATATGTGAATAGAAAGATACACTATGATTTGCTATACAAAGGAAAATATTCAAGAGCATTGACATTCTTGTCACTGGGATGGCTTTGTGAGCATTGCTTTGTTACTCTTCCCTTATTTTCTGGGAATAAAAGATCTGCTCCCTGTACACCAAATCTTTTGCATGGAGAAAGGCGAAAGTTGACACATAATACCCGAAAAGTATGTGGAATACATATGTCTTAGGTGTTTGTATCAAGAAATTAGTATTGCATTATGAACATTGATATATACAATTTTGGTTATTTTCTGAAAATCAATTCAGATTTCGCGACGCATTCTTCGGACATGTATCTTCTTCGAATAATTAATTACACTTCATAAATAGAAAATCTACATCGTTCATCGTCTATAACCTGGTTTAATAATGTCAGTTATTAATGAGGTTGCAATGAAGGAAATTTGAACACGAAATTAGGACAGAAGTTAAGCTTCAAAATTAATTAATCCCTTTTCTGAAGTACTCTGAGCTATTTCTGATTGAGAGCCTACACTATATATACAGACTTCTTTCTTGCTTGACATATATACATGAGATATATTGTAGACCTTTACTGGTTCTGTTAGCTTAATTATTTCTTTAAGTTGTAAGACTTGGCAGTATTTTTTTTCCCACGTAGGCCCATATGCACATCTTGAAAAATAAAGAATCAACTTTCTCATGTCTATTGTTTAGCAAGACTTAGCAATGTGATCTTTTGTATGTTGAAAATGTTGCACGCAGCGAAAATATCGGCAACACTTTGGCAGCACAACAAGAGAGTCAGGTCACAATAGGAATTCCCGTTTCACCAAGGAAACAAGAACCTTAAGCAAAATATCTCAACCAAGTGAGATATCAGCTCTTCCTCTCATTAGTTCTAGGACTGACCTGCCGAGGGAACCTAAAAGCTATTACAAATCACACAAATAGCGAGACAACCAATTTTACGTGGTTCGGCAAATAGCCTACGTCCACGGGGCAAGGAGGGGGAGATCTACTACTAGAGGGAGAGAATACAATTAGGGTTTACAATCACTCAATCTAAACCCTCAACCAAGCTCTCAGATCCCTCACACAAATACTCTCTCAAAGGGATGCACAAAACCCTAGAACAACTGCACACAACTAAAAAAACTCTGCTTTTTCTTTTGCACACGCCGCCAATTTTCCCTTATTCCCTTGCTGCGATTTTTTGCCGCAGCCGCAAAACAAAACCAGCCTTGCACACCCTCCTAGGGCACGATTGCAAAGTTATATATACAGCAGAAATTCGGTTCGTGGGCCTTCGTGGGCTCCTCGTGAAGTCTTCACGCAAAAACAAAGTTCGTGAACTTTTTTTTAGAGCGGCGTGGCCCACGTGACACCATTCACAGAAAAACAATGAGACATATTAGATGTTTTCATGACGTAAATAAACCAACTACCAATATTCATCAAATTAATGTCTAGAATTAATCTCATTTTCGGCCTAGAAGCTCTGCAATTTGATGAAGAATGAGAAAGAGCATTCTCTTTTTCCCAAGTTCTGCACAAGAATAGGCAATCATCTATTTTAGCAAAGATCGAGGAGTCTAAATTTTTAACTTCATCAGTAACTAGCCCAGGAAGCATCGTGTATATACTTGCACATATAATTTTTAACTTATTAGTTTCTGCCAAATCAATAAGACTATAATAATAAAAAATAGAGATAGAAATAGAAAATATTTTACTAATTAATTGCTATCTACTTGCTCTTGATGGACAACAAGACTTGTTATGCCCTAATTGACTACATTGTCCACATCTGATTCGTGACGCTACTCCTTCCAGGCCTTGATCCATAGTACCTCTAATGCGCACAGAGCGAGGTCATTCCGCTTGTCTTTTGTATGATGTGGTAATATATATGGTATATACAAATTCGGCCAATAACGAGTATCGTCAAGAGGATGAAAACTCTCATTATAAGCATTTCGATAATGATTTGTTGAATACCAAGCTGAGCAATATCGATCATAAGGCAATCTAGTCCCACCATCTTGATTGAAACTAGCCGCTAAAACATGTTCACATGACAGTTTTTGTAATTATGGTATACTACAAGTACAACTACACTCCTGGTCATAGAGATGGACAATGTAAGTATCATCACAATCTTTAACCTCCTATTCATTATCGTTGAATGGTTCAATTCTACATGTTCTTTAAACTCTTCTGGCAACGGTTCTTTAGACTCTACATAATTGTTGTTTAATCAATATTCATCCATCCAACTTACGTCATCATTGGTCTCTCTAATTGCACACTGCATACTATCAAGACGTTCCTCCTCTTTAACAACTTCATTATCATCATCAGCATCTACATCATCATCCTCTTCTATTACAGAACCAATCGGTAAATTAACTGAAACATGACCCGGGTTATTTTTTAAGTGCAAGGCACTTTGAGATAACGAGATTTGATTTTCAAGCATGTGGGAGAACTCTCCGTGAGCATATGAAACTTCAGCAACCCCAGACATTGGAATATTTTTAATGAACAACTCGATTGAGATTTGTTTTTCCGCAAATCCGATCATGTTATTCAATTATTCATCATTGATGATCTCTACAGCAATTGTTCTATTTTTATTTATTGGACAATTACAGAAGACCTTAATGATATTTTCGGCATGATTAATTCCAGTAACTCTGTATACTTTCTCTATCATTCTATTGAAATTGTAATTTCTAGTTAACATGAACATTTTTCTAGAGCCTCCATCATATATAGGCATATTATTCATTCCAACACTCAGTTTTCCATTGAATAAGCAAATAATCGGTATTCCATTCGCTATTTTAACTGAAGAATTAAAATTCATTATATACAAATTAGATTTCTTTTCCATATTGATAATCATAATTAAAATATTTCCTCTAGATATACAATATTAATTAAACAATATCGAGATATTTATGAAAAAAATAAGAAATTTATATCTTGATGAACTTTCGAAACTCGTCGGTGTTGGAGTGAATAGATGGCATTGGAGAGAATAGACGGCATCGGCGTTGGATTTGAGGGAGGAAGAGGTGAGTTGGGTTTGGGAGAGAGAGAAGGAGATCGGGAGAGAGAGAGAGAGAGAGAGAGAGAGAGAGAGAGAGAGAGAGAGAGTGGGAGAGAATGAATGGCTGTGCCCTAATTTAGGGCACAGATGGGCTTTATATATAGCCCGACAATTCTACGGGACTAGTAGTCTCGTAGAATTGTCGGGTACTCATTTGTTCTATCCAGCAAACTCACGGGACTACCCATGAGACTAGTAGTCCCGTACGTTAAGCAAAAACTAATTTGTTCTGCCCGGCAAACTCACGGGCAGTCCCGTAAAATTGTCGGTCACTCATTTGTTCTGCCCAACAAACCCACGGGACTACCTACGGGACTAGTAGTCCCGTGGGTTCGCTGGGCAGAACAAATAAGTGCCCAAAATATACGGGATCAGTAGTCCCGTATGCTTTCTGTGAGCACTAATCACTGATTAGTTCATGCAAAACATACGGGACTAGTAGTCTCGTACGTTCTGATCTAAGCATTTTTTAAAATCGACCTCTTTTTGGCCAACATGCCAAAAAAGATTGATTTTAACAGGCCAAAGAGGTCAATTTTGCTAAATAATTAGCAAAATTGTCGATTTTGCTAATTATTTAGCAAAAAAGGTCTTTTTCCAAAAAAATCCCCCTTTCGGATATTCTCTTCCGTCTGACTTCTCGAGTTGAAAGTACAATCCTTTTGTTCTTTGTAAATGAGCCAACAAGTTGCCATAACCGCGTTATCATGCTCGTGTCTTCTGTTAACGGAGATTGCATTCAATTGCCAAGAAGTCAAAATTAAAGAAAAGCAATAATTATCCTGGACTCTTGAGCACTAATGATGTTATCTTGCATTAACCTTATCTTGATTGTTCATGTTACATACTTCATGTGCATGTTGCATTATGAATTCCAAAATGCTACTTTCTACCCTTCACTATTTTCTCCTTGTTGACTCATCAAGTTGCTTCACATATTTAGCTACTAAGATGTACGGAAACTTATGATAATAAACAATTCCTTTTTGTTTTTCTCATCCCACATTTATCTGAATTTCTATTTTTAAATATTAATTATTTTATTTATTTTATTTACTATTAATACATCTCTGTTGGAAACCTCTAGTAACATATATGATATATCTATAATTTTTCATTTTTGCTTTAACAGGAGGTTCTAATTTTCAGGTTTGCTCTGCACATTCGTACTGGGCCTTTAATTAAAAGCTTTAGGTTGGATCTGAGGATGTTAAAGCGGTCCATTACTCCAACAGGAAAGTCGATTGGATCCTTACCGAACCTCAAACCCGAAACCCGAAAACTCGACCGCTACTACAAAAAAAATCCCAATTTCTATCTGCATTTTTGTTTTATTATTTTCTTGCTCCATTTTATTTCCCTTTCAAAACCCTCGATGTCCCCAAAAACCCTAGAAATCGTCCTTTGCCAAAACTAAGGATAAATTTTCAAAACCAACCTTTTTCGGTTTTTATTTGCAAAAACAGACCGCTTTCGAAAAAAATTACAAAAACCGACCTGTTTTCAGCCCAGCGCTGAAAACAGGTCGATTTTTGTAAAAAATTTTCCAAAACTTCACGGGAGTTCAACTCCCGTGAAGTTTAATGTATTTTTAAACTTCACGGGAGTTGAACTCCCGTGAAGTTTAATTTTTACAAAAATCTTCACGGGAGTTCAACTCCCGTGAAGATTTATGCCAGATGCAACGCCAGGCTGCTCTCTGGAAGTTGGGACTGCAACTTCACGGGAGTTGAACTCCCGTGAAGTTGCAGTCTCAACTTCCCGAGAGCAGCTCTGGCGATATCTGCTCTCGGGAAGTTGGGACTGCAACTTCACGGGAGTTCAACTCCCGTGAAGTTGCGAGCCTATATAAGGCCCGCGTGACCCAGCCCCAGCCTAACCCCATTCCTACAAACCCTAACTCCCTCGTTCTCAATCGCCACCGCCCAGCTTCCGACCTCCGCCGCCCAGTTCGCTCCCGACTTGGAGGGGCAGTATCCGTTGGCATACATGTATAATTGTACACACACATATTTCATTTATAATCTGAATATTTGTACTTATATATTCGCTATTCTGCATATAGGTAACGTGCGATACGCTCAGTACAGATCAGCGACGCGTCACCGTCAGTTTTACCGAAATGAGCTTGATGGCCTCCAACACGAACATGTAAATATAAAACTCAAAAAGTATGAATATTATAATTTTTCTGTATGATACTGATAAGTTTTTTATTTTATTTCAGTTTAAGTGGAGACCCTATACACCGCCGGAGCTCGATATGCATTCTCTTGCACCTATCTGCCGAGATAGTGACTTGTGGAGAGCCAGAATTCCATTGATCTGTTGGGAAATCGTAGAGATGCATGTCCCGGACCGTGTGCTACGGCAGTTTACGCTCTCTTAGCATATTCCAGATCCTGTCGAGCAGATCAATCGTCGGTGGCGTCCTACATCGCACCGGACTGACTGGGCCGTAGTCCGTGCGGCCTACATAGACAGGTGGGTTCACAGGTGAGATTGCATACAGGATACGAGGCCCACAACTGTTGATTATACAGCGTATATGCGTTGGTATTGGGGTATCACACGTAGATGGATCACGCGTGACCCACAGCCCTTAGCTAGACACATGCCACGCCCACCGACAGATAGTTACATCCCTAGTGGGATGAACGAGAGAGATTACGTAAGTTTCTAAGCTAAATTATAACAATTTTTTATTGAGTTGATACTTAATAAATTGTTTACCATGCAGGTCCGTGTTTTAGATAGCATTGAGGCTGATATTGATGCCACCGTGCCTGAGATTCAGGATTCGGCGGCGTTAGGACTCCTCAGCAGGATTAAGAAGACCATAGCGCAGGTGTTTCATAAGACTCACGTCGAGGAGTTCGCAGGCCGTGAGGACAGGTCTCGCTCATTTGGACAGGCGTACGCTCGACGTCGACGACCACGTGATGATGACGCCGGCACTTCGCATGCCGATGGAGCCGGACCTTCGCAGCTTCATACACAGCCGGATACACAGATAGTTGAGGCTCATCAGCAGGAACCCAGGGGGGCGGGGAAGAGCGAGGGGGAGGGGGAAGAGAGGGAGAGGAAGGAGGGGAGCTATATTGGGTTGTATTTGAACTTATTTTGTTAAAATTTGTAACTTTCCTGAATTTTCAAATACTAAACTTTTGAAGATAAATTATTGTTCATATACATAATCGTGTGTGTTTAATTCATGGTTGAATCATGTATATATTGTTTGTTTGCAAATAAATTGGCATATATATGAGTTATAATTCATGGTTGAATCATGTATATATTGTTGTTTGCAAATAAATTGGCATATATATGAGTTAACAGGTACGTATACAAAACATGCACAGCAGGCTGTGCATGTTTTGGAGGACCTGCAACTTCACGGGAGTTGAACTCCCGTGAAGTTGCAGTCCCAACTTCCCAGAGATCGCTTCTCTGGCGATGTTTGACTGTAACTCCACGGGAGTTGAACTCCCGTGGAGTTTTAAGAAGAAATTAAACTTCACGGTTATCGAGAAATAAACTTCATGGGAGTTGAACTCTCGTGATGTTTCGGAAAACTTTTTACAAAATTCGACATGTTTTCAGCGCTGGGCTGAAAACAGGTCGGTTTTTGTAATTATTTTCAAAAGCCGTCTGTTTTTGCAGATAAAAAACGAAAAAGGTTCGTTTTGAAAATTTGTCCCCAAAACTAATCCCGCAATGTGGAACGACGGGAGCTCCTCGTCGCCGTCGGCCCTAATAGCGCCGCCGGGGACGACGGGGCCGGCGGCGATGGCTCCTCCTCCGCCATCGTACAGCGTCCCGCCGTCGGCGGCGGAGGTGGAGGCGCAGCTGGAGGTAGTGGGATCAGCTGAACTCGAAGAGGTACGGCGAAAAGAGGAAGTTTGGGTTCGTCGAGACTCAGAAGGAGGACATGCCCCCCGAGCACGTGCGAAAGATCATCAGGCAACTCTCCAAAATTTGAGAGCTTTCGGGCAATAAAACCCTAATTTCGGTAGCGCAGGATCAAATTGCTAGGTTAAACTGGTTGCTAATGAACTTTTTGGCTCTTAACTTCAGGGATCACGGAGACACGTCGTCGAAGAAGTTCCGACACGGCAAGCGTGTATACCTTGGTGCTCTGAAGTTTGTTCCTCATGCGGTCTACAAGCTGCTTGAGAACATGCCTATGCCATGGGAACAAGTAAATTTTCTTTTATTGTTTAAGATGATGGGCCGCCTCCGAATGTAGGCGGCTTGGTCGGGCGAAATCTTATTGTTGTTTTTAATTGCTTTGTAGGTTCGCAATGTGAAAATCCTATATCACATTACTGGTGCAATCACTTTCATAAATGAGATACCTCGGGTTGTTGAACCCATATAGTTGGCACAGGTAAGATTGCGACGACTATCTACTATTAGCTTTGTTTCTACTACAAGTGATTTATAATGTCGAAAAGTACGTTCATTTCCCATGTTCTTGTTTGTTATGATAGTTGGAATCCTCAGCATAACAGCAAATGGTGGGCTTTGGTTGTGCAGTTAATTGCCTTCAAGACCATACATTATGATCTTAAATACCAGTGATTAAGTATGTATATGAGTGAATATTTTCTTTGGAGTTTGTGAACCTTGTTTGTGTTATGTGGACATTCTTTCAAAAAGTTGATCTGTTGTTCTTATCATGCTTTACAGTGGCGTACAATGTGGATCATGACGCGGAGAGAAAAAAGGGATAGGAGACACTTCAAAAGAATGAGGTTTCCACCTTTTGATGATGAGGAACCTCCTCTGGATTATGCGGACAATTTGCTAGATGTTGATCCGTTGGAGGCAATACAGTTGGAGTTAGATGAGGAAGAGGACTCTGCTGTGTGCAACTGGTTTTATGATCACAAACCTCTTGTAAAATAAAGCTAATAAATGGTCCTAGCTACAGGAAATGGCACCTCTCACAGTCTCACTTCCAATTATGGCGGCTCTTCATAGGCTTGCAGGACAGCTACTTACAGATTTGATTGATCGCAACTATTTCTACTTGTTTGACATGGAATCCTTCTTCACTGCTAAAGCATTAAACATGTGCATACCTGGTATGCTTCTTGCCCTTCACTTTCGTTTGATATCACCTTTTTGATGATTAAATTTGAGTTCACTCTGAGACATTGCATGATTTAATACCATAACTGCAGCAATTTCAATTAAAAATGTCTTGATAACCCATTTCAATAAATGCTTATGTATTTCATGAAGCTGTTGCAATCAGAGAGCTTTGGTTGTTGTTGTATGATCTAGCTGCAGGGCTAACATAATAAGATCTGCTATTACTTACTGGCTTCTGACGTTATATTTGAACTGGAAATTTGATGGGTCACGTTAATTTATGAGATAAACAATAATAATATTTAGATCCACTATCAGCACTGCTATTTAATATTCAGCAGATGAAGTTATTTTTCTCTGTAAAAGATGGATGCACATTGCGCTTTGGCTCAACTAGCACTGCTTCTATGTTTTGCAGGAGGTCCGAAGTTTGAACCATTGTACCGAGATATGGAGAAGGGAGACGAGGACTGGAATGAGTTTAATGACATCAACAAACTTATTATTCGTCAGTCTCTCAGGATAGAGTACAGAATTGCCTTTCCTCATCTTTACAATAATCGGCCAAGGAAAGTAAAACTTGGCATATATCACACACCAGTGATAATGTACATAAAAACAGAAGATCCTGATCTACCTGCATTCTACTATGATCCCTTAATAAATCCTTTAACTTCCATTAACAAGGTGGACTGACGTGAGAAGAAAGCTTATGCTGAGGATGCTGAGGATGCTGAGTATGATTTGTCTGCCAGAGGGGGTAGAACCTCTGTTGGAGAGCACACAACTATATACTGACACAACAGCTGCAGGTATTTCATTGTTGTTTGCTCCTCGTCCTTTCAACATGAGATCCGGATGGATGCGCCGTGCTGAAGACATTCCTCTTGTATCAGAGTGGTTCAAGGAGCACTGGTAAGTCCTACTCTTGTGACTCTTTTTATGCTTTAATTGAAAACTCCCGTTATAGTGAGAACTATTTTTAAGCTAATACTTATTTGTCACATTGTGTTAATTTCAATTCATTTGCAGCCCTCCTTTATATCCAGTTAAAATTCGTGTCAGCTATCAAAAGCTATTATAGTGTTTTGTACTGAATGAGTTGCACCACAGACCTCCAAAGGCACAAAAGAAGAAACATCTCTTTAGATCTCTTCAGGCTACAAAGTTTTTCCAGACTACAGAACTGGATTGGGCAGAAGCAGGTCTCCAAGTATGTGAGCAGGGGTTATAACATGCTGAATCTTTTGATTCACTGGAAAATCTCAACTATCTTCATCTTGACTACAATTTCAATCTGAAACCTGTGAAGACTCTAACAACTAAAGAGTGCAAGAAGTCACGCTTTGGAAATGCTTTTCATCTTGGCCATGAAATTTTGCGTTTGACAAAGCTTGTTGTTGATGCAAACATTCAGTTCGACTTGGGTACTGTGGATGCATTTCAATTAGCTGATGGTCTGCAGTATACATTTTCACATGTTGGCCAGTTTACTGGAATGTACAGTTACAAGTATAGGCTAATGCGACAAATCAGAATGTGCAAAGATTTGAAGCACTTAATTTACTACTGTTTCAATACAGGCCCTGTGGGGAAGGGACCTGGTTGTGGATTTTGGGCACCCATGTGGAGAGTCTGGTTATTTTTTCTTCGTGGTGTTGTACCTTTGTTGGAAAGATGGCTTGGCAATTTGCTTGCTCGACAGTTTGAAGGTCGCCATTCCAAGGGAGTTGCTAAAACTGTTACAAAGCAAAGGGTAGAGAGTCATTTTGATTTAGAACTTTGAGCTGCTGTCATGCATGATGTCCTTGATGCAATGCCAGGTAAAGATAGCTACTCAAGTTGCATTAAGTTCAATATCTTGTCATACAGGGTTAAGTTCCAATTATTTGTTCCTGCATGGTAACTATGTTGAAATTAAGTGTAATGCCCTGCTGTTGCATGATTATTAGATATTGCTGGATAATTTATTCTCTGTTTAATTTGAAGTCTATAAGCACTATAAACAGCAAACTGAGATGCTTAGTTCTTTCTTGCAGAGGGCATCAAACAAAACAAAGCTAGAACAATACTCCAGCATCTCAGCGAAGCTTGGCGGTGCTGGAAAGCAAATATCCCTTGGAAGGTACGAAGACACAATTAGTTACTCACTTGCATCAGTTGCATGTTCTTTTTGTTATGAACTGTTCTGTTGTCTCATATTTAGCTCTTTGCAGGTTCCTGGGCTGCCAGTCCCCATTGAAAACATGATCCTTCGCTATGTAAAGTCCAAGGTAGATTGGTGGACCAATGTTGCACACTACAATCGTGAGCGTATCCGAAGGGGTGCAACAGTTGATAAGACTGTTTGTCGGAAGAATCTAGGAAGATTAACTCATCTGTGCTTTAAGGCTGAGCAGGTAATAAATTTTCTATTACACAAAGTAGTGAAGTACAATATAGTACTATATAAGGAGATGTTACATGCATGTGCCACTATTTTTTATTTTATCACAAGCTATAACTTATTAGTATTTCCTAAGTTTGTGCTAAAATGAATCCTTTGAAACATTATTTGGGAGGTACTCTTTTTCAAAGTCTGCTACAGCTTATCTTGTCATGTCCAATGTTTCTTGTAGGAAAGACAACACAATTATTTGAAAGATGGTCCATATGTTACTCCTGAGGAAGCTGTTGCCGTTTACACAACAACTGTACATTGGCTAGAATCAAGAAAATTCTCTCCTATACCTTTTCCTCCGCTGTCATACAAGCATGATACCAAACTACTCATCCTTACCTTGGAAAGGTTGAAAGAATCTTACAGCGTGGCAGTGAGGTTGAATCGGTTACAAAGGGAAGAACTAGGTCTTATTATGACAACCCTCATGAGGCTTTATCGAGGATAAAGCGGCATTTGCTCACACAACGTGCCTTCAAAGAAGTAAGCTCAATTTAGTCCAGGAGTCCTTTTTTGAAGTTCCCACTCTCAGTTTGGTTTTCCATTGTTAACTTTCTGAATCTTTTCCAGGTTGGGATTGAGTTCATGTATTTGTACTGCTGCCTGATTCCGGTACATGAAATAGAGCCTCTTGAGAAAATCACTGATGCATATCTTGATCAGTATCTATGGTATGAAGGTGACAAGAGACATCTTTTCCCGAATTGGATTAAACCTGCTGATTCAGAACCACCACCTCTTCTTGTATATAAATGGTGCCAAGGCATCAATAACTTAGAGGGCATATGGGATACAAGTGATGGTCAGTGTGTTGTGATGCTCCAAACAAAATTCGAGAAGTTATTTGAGAAGATTGATTTAACCATGTTAAACAGGTAATGTTTAGTATTGTAGATGATGTAAACAATAATTTTTTACTGTAACATGCTGATAGCAAACTTACATCATTTTCCAGGCTTTTGCGGTTGGTCCTTGATCACAACATTGCAGACTATGTAACCGCCAAGAACAATGTGGTGTTATCTTACAAGGATATGAGTCACACAAACTCATATGGTGTCATCCGTGGTTTGCAATTTGCTTCATTTGTAGTTCAGTATTACGGGCTTGTGCTTGACCTCTTGCTTCTTGGGTTAACTCGAGCCAGTGAAATTGCAGGCCACCTCTGATGCCGAATGAGTTTATTACTTATGCAGACACCAAAATTGAAACTAGGCACCCCATTTTGTTATACTCACGATATATTGACAGGGTCCACATTCTTTTCCGCTTCACCCATGAAGATGCACGTGATCTCATTCAGCGATATCTGTCGGAACATCCGGATCCTAATAATGAAAATATGGTGGGATATAATAACAAGAAATGCTGGCTGAGAGATGCAAGAATGAGGCTTATGAAGCATGATGGTAATTTTCATCTCACTAACCTTTTTATTTCGTGTTGCCAAGCTGATCTTTGCTCTGAGCTAGCTTTCCAAGAAAAAAAAATTCTGGAAGACCCGCTTTAACTTATGTTTATAATCTTGCAGTCAACCTGGGTAGAAGTGTTTCTGGGATATGAAAAATCGCTTGCCTCGAAGCATCACAACATTAGAGTGGGAGAACGGCTTTGTGTCTGTTTACAGCAAAGACAATGCCAACTTGCTTTTCAGCATGTGCGTAAATTAACTTCGTTGGTTGTCTATCGATACTAATGCTCTACTCTAAGACTTGTGCTTGGGTGCTTGTGGCTTCATTCCCAGAAGGGACGGTGACAAGGGATTACATATTAAGCTGTCGATGTTATCATGTCAGGAAGCAATAATGTAGGACCCTAATTCTGAATAAGTACAAATGATTACTCATCTGTCCATGTTCATATTTTCCGAATTTGATTTTTTGTTCTTTTTCCCTTTATTAAGAGCTTTGAAACTTCACATTGATGCGCTCCAACTTCTGGATACTATAGAAAGCAAATTATCTTCTTATGTTAATCGCATTATCTCATAGGTAATATTATTTGATGAGAACCGAAAACTGAAATTCTTTTGTTCTTCCCAATATATTGTTATGGTCCATCCTTTTTCCTTTTCTTTGCTATTCCCTGGGTATTTCCTCAGACATGCATGCCCTTTTTACTTATTAGGATCGTCGTCATCATCATCATCATCATCATCATCATCGTTATTAGTATACACAGACAAGTTATTATTATTATGCACAGAAATAATTCTTGCAGCTTTTTGGCCTCATTTTCCCTTGCGGGTTATTTTTCTTTTGCTTTTCTGCTTTGAGGTCATCGTTATCCATGCTTGTTTAGTTTCTTTCCCTCGTTTATTTGTATTGCATGTGCACTAATATGCTTAGTACCATCTCTTACCATTTTATTACTTGAATTTCTTGCTTTTCTAGGTGTGGTTTTGAGGTTCGCATACTGCCGAAGGTAAGGATGACTCAAGAGGCATTTAGCAATACAAAGGATGGTGTTTGGAATCTGCAGAATGAAAAGACAAAAGAGAGAACTGCAATAGCCTTTCTACGTGTCGATGATGAGCACATGAAGGTGTTTGAGAAACGAGCAAGGCAGATTCTTATGTCATCAGGATCAACGACATTTACTAAAATTGTCAACAAATGGAATACAGCTCTTATTGGTATAATGGTATTTACTAGTTTTACATCTTAATTTGGTATTTGCTGATTTGAGTTATTATATATAACCCGACGATTGGATACATACACAGAAACCATTCTGATTATTGTCCCTGTTTTACATTCTGCCCGGGTCTTATGACATACTTTTGTGAAGTTACTGTTCATGCCCAAGAGCTGTTGAATCTGCTTGTTAAGTGTGAAAACAAGATCCAGACTCGTATTAAGATTGGATTGAACTCAAAGATGCCTAGCAGGTAGTATATTTCATGGCAACTATGTTTCCATGAAAATGACGAAAATTACCATGATGGTTCTCATATATTTCCTTAATGACAGGTTTCCTCCAGTTATTTTTTATACACCAAAGGAGATAGGAGGTCTTGGCATATTGTCCATGGGTCACATATTGATTCCACAAAGTGATCTCTGGTATAGCCAGCAGACAGATGTTGGGGTGACACACTTTCAAAGTGGTATGAGCCTTGAGGAGGATCACCTTATTCCAAATCTTTATCGTTACATTCAGGTGGATTATTTCAATTTCTCTTCACATATCTGTCTCATGTGTTATTGTTTTCTAGTCTTTATCTTCATATTATAAAGTTTCTATTTTTTGTTTACAGCCATGGAGAGTGAATTTATTGATTCACAGCGTGTTTGGGCTGAATGTGCCTTGAAGAGGCAGGAAGCCCAGTCACAAAATAGATGATTAACCCTTGAAGATCTTGAGGTAAATCTTTTACTTGTTTTGTGATGTAGTTATGTTGTTTTTCTTGTTGGTGTCATATCAGTAGTAGAGATTATACTGAAGAGGTTGGCTAAAACAATTTTTCTCCTTTTTCCTTTTTGGAGAAACTATACTGGTATATATTTATTCCATATATTGTTTTAAGTATCTTGCTTATTTTTTGATGTATTTTTTTTAGTTAAGGCCTTGACTTTGACATGAACCAATATTTGAAGTCATATTCTAAGGTTGGCTACACGGATTTTTTTTCTTTATCCTTTTTGAGAGAGCCTGGGACATATATATTCGGCCCACTGTATTCTTATTATATGCATATTTTTTTAATCTTGCTCCTCTTTTCAAACTAATCTGTCTTTTGTATCCACTTGCACATTTAGTGTGATACGCAACCTAAGGAGGGTTACGCAACCTAATAGGGTATACGGTCGAAAATGTAGTACTCTTTTAACTTGTAGCACACGGCTTGTTTACGTATGTAATGAGTAACGTGTTGGATACTTTGGTTCAGGCAATTCTTTCTTCCTTATTCATGTTAGTTGATCCTGACTTTATGAGCATATTGCATATTCTAAGACATGATATAACAGTCTTGCAAACTTTAACCTGTGCCATATATTTTCCACGTTCGTGTCTAAGAGCTAATTATGTTTATATTAATTGACAGGATTCATGGGACAGGGGGATAACAAGAATTAACACTCTGTTCCAGAAAGATCGGCATACACTAGCTTATGACAAAGGCTGGAGAGTGCGCACATACTTTGTTTATGTTAAATAATTAAACAGTCAGTATATGGGATGAGGGTGAGGTTGATTAGGGGCCGCTCACTTCTCCGCATATCTGGTTTTGAGTAAAGTAGCTAAAGCCTGCACAAATAACATCGTGAGAGGACGGAGACTGGTTCCTCTGATGATCAAGTCAGTTGATGAACTTAAGTGGGATAATGAAGAACTGTGTGAGTTCTTAAGTATAGTGCAGTGGAATTCTCAAAGATTGCTTGCCTTGGTATTAGGAATAGTACCTCTTTTTATACTGATGGTGTAAGGGTAGAACGGTCACTTCGGCAGTGCACGGGACGACGACAAATAAGTATGACGTCGTCAACACCTATTTTACATGTGCCGGTCGACGAATAGAGGAGAGATCACCTCAGCATTTAATGAGAAGTGATTAGGGGCATGGCGGTGCCGACATGGCCCAATGTGTCATAAAGACTATCAAGGTTAGAGGTATGATGGCGCCTGCTAAGCATTAAATATGACCCCGACGTGCTGTCAGCGGGAGGCTCAAGGTTGAAATAGTCCTTTAGCTTGGCCGAGAAGTAACGCTTTTCGAGTCGACCTCGCGAGACGTCGAATAACTAGTCGAGTGGGCTCGTAGTGAGTCGTCTTCGTCAAAAGGATTAACACGTATCACTTTTCGAGTCAACATAAGGGGATGTCGACTCGGCGGGTCGGCTAAGTCGAGATCCGTGATAGTTTTGACTGTCAATCTGGTTTGAGCGGTGTTTGTAGGGAGACACCTCTCCGTTACTGGCAAATGGCCGTACTTTAGCGATTGAGAACACCATAACAGTCGGCCTTTTTCACTTGGAGTCGGTTTGGGCCGGGTCTGAGTGAAATGAGAGTAGCTTTGGATGGACGTGGGTGTACATTAAATGAGAGAACTGAAAAAGTCTTTTTAGATTTTATGTGGCTGACGTCACCACACATTCTTTTTGACTGCCACAATTTCGTTTTTCTTGGTAGATTGCGGGCTATTTGAGGTGAGGGGGCTGCGCCTCGATCCTTGAGGTGTCGCTTTGGATTCAGAGAATTAATCTTGGCCGTTGGTTAAAGCTTGATCTAGTCATTCAAATTTTGACAGTTGTAGATTCAGCTGCCTATATATAGAACCAGGGCGATGGAGATGACGATTAGTCTTTTGAAATTCCCTTTAGAGAACTCGAGATCTTTCCCATTCATCTTTTTTCGGTGATCATTTCTCGATTCTATGATGACATCAGATCCTGTAGACCAACGAGCTCTTCTGGTAGATATCCACTCGAAGGTGATCCAGGTGCAGAAGAGGACGCTACACGGGAGGCTTGATATCCCCGGGAGTATGAGCCGATGGCCCTGACGAGGTCGAAGGCCGTATATGATCATGGGCCAGATCGAGGTCCGCTCTATTTGAGGTATTTGAAATTTGACCTGTGGCTGCCCCTACACCTTCCTCCAACAAGTTTTCACAATGCTAGGGGTATCGTCGGTCCAGATAAAACTGAACGTCATCACAACCTTAGTGGGGTTCGTGGTAATTTGCTATTGGTTAGCAATAAAGCCATCATTGCGAGTCTTGGGCTGCTTGGTGATTGAAGGTGAACCAGAATGAACCCCACTTCTATTTCAAATGGTGGGAAAGTACAAGCTTATAACTGGCCTTCCTGACTCGTATAAAGACTGGAAGGAGAAATTCATCTGGGTCGTGTGGGACAACTTAGAGAGCTGGGTTGCTCAAACTGGCACGAATAAGGATAGGCGCTAATCGCCGGCGACCTGCTTGACGTCGAGAGGGATATGCTAGATCAGATCAATGCGTATGCTGGCTCTCGCCGAGTCGAGCATTTACTTGACAACTCGGTCTTGCGGGTTGTCAACGTGTCTGTCGTGCCTCCATTCGCCAATGAGCAGGAGAGGGCTTGGGCCCTGATTTTAGGAACAACAGAAGCGACGATGGCGACGTCCGCTCTTTTGCCTGACCCCCAGGAAGGGCCATCATCAAGGCCCGAAAAGCGTCTCCGCCTTGATTTACCCCCTATGGAGGCTAAAATAACCGAGGAGGAGCCTTCTGCCACCCTCGTCCATAGGCGAAGAAAGAGGTTGCGCAGGGATGCGAAGCAAGTGCTTCGGGCGGCGGCTGAGGTAGTCGAGACCGATGTCGTCCATGTGGATGACTCCGCACCAGAAGAGGAGGTCGAGGCTCCCCAAAAAGAGGTTGGAGTCGAGGCCAGTGCCTTTTCTGGCGAAGGGGGGGTCATTCGCCCGTGGTAGCGAGTCGACTCGCTGAGGGAAAGAGCCGGTTGAGGAAGAGATATCGCCTCCCACAGGACTGGAGTATCCCTACCCCTATTGTGTTACTGAGATCGGGGAGGAAGAGTGGGAAAGGATGAGGCAGTACCTCATTGGGACTTCGGGGGTCGGCTATGATATGGACAAGAGCCTGACCCAGAGCATCGCTACCAGCCTGCTCACCATCTCGATGTCAAGGGGATGGTCCTTGGCTCTCTCGCCTGACTCGGTCGAGGGCGGTCGAGCAGTTCTGGCTTTCACGGGATGAGGAGTTCTTGTAGGGGGTTCCCAATGCCGGTCTCCACTTAAGCCTTCGGAGCTACTTTGGTGGAGCAGGAGATATACGACCAGATGGAGCAGATTCGGACTTCATATCTCAAGCTTTTAGGAGAGATTGTTTCCTTGACGGCCGACAAAGGGGTCGACTCGGAACGGGCTGCGGAGACACTAGCCCCAAGAGCTTCCGAGGTCGACATGCTCAAACGAGAGCTGGATGAGAGCAACAGTAACGCCAATAGACTGGATGAGGCTCTCCAGGAGAGGGACCGAGCTATGGTGCAGGTCGAGGCCGAGAAGCAGGCGGCGATGCATGCGAAGCATCAGATGGACGAGGAGCATGCAACGCTCATTAAGCTTTAGGGGGAGGTCGCCCACTTACAGGAGTCCCTGACAGTGGCCCAAAGCCGCAATGCCTACCTCGAGTCCGGACCCTACCGCGAGGAGATCATTGAGGGGTATCGCCAAGGTCTTACTGGCAAAGCAGAAGTAGCAATAGCTTGCAAGGCCGGGCATGACTACCTCTCGACACAGCTTCCAGTCGAGATGAGGAACCCGCCCGATCGCTTCCACTATCCTCTCATTGTGGCCAAGTGTCTGGATGAGTTGGTGGAGGTGGAAGCACTTGGAGGGGGACTCGATCTTGGCGAGGAAGAGGGGGAGCTAGCGGAGGAGTCGAGATGAGGATTCTGAAGCTTATCCTCATTTTAATATTATTTAAGGTCTTCACTAAAACCTACTTTGAATCACATTACAAATGCTACTTTTATCTTGCAGGTCATCCATACTAGTGTCTGGGCTCGGTAGAAGTGTGGGTTAGCTAGCAAAATGGAAAACAGCGGAAGAGGTGGCTGCCCTTGTGCGATCTCTGCCTGTTGAAGAGCAGCCAAAACAAATTATTGTGACACACAAGGGATGTTGGATCCCTTGGAGGTCCATTTACTTGATTTCCCCAATATTGTAATCAAGGGTAGTGAGCTACAGTTGCCATTCCAGGCTTGCTTGAAGATTGAGAAGTTCGGCGACTTGATTCTGAAGGCTACATAACCCCAGATGGTTCTTTTCAATATTTATGATGATTGGTTGAAGAGCATCTCATCATACACTGCCTTCTCTCGTCTTATTTTGATACTTCGTGCACTTCATGTGAACAATGAGAAAGCAAAAATGTTACTGAAGCCGGACAAGACTATTGTCACCGAGCCGCACCACACCTGGCCTTCTCTCTCAGATAACCAATTGATGAAGGTGGAAGTTGCTCTGAGAGATCTTATATTTTCGGATTATGCGAAGAATAATGTGAACATATCAGCACTGACACAATCTGAGGTTCGTGATATGATACTTGGTGCTGAGATAACCCCACCCTCACAACAAAGACAACAGATTGCTGAAATCGAGAAGCAGGTAATATATAAGATAGATGAAGACTTAACTCGCTTCGACTCTGATGTTGCCTTCTACTCTTTGTTTACATTTCCTGGTTAATATTCACAGGCCAAAGAAGCAAGCCAGTTAACTGCAGTTACAATTAGGACAGCTAATGTACATGGTGATGAGCTTATTGTTACGACAACTAGTCCATATGAGCAAGCAACACACCTTAATAAAACTGATTGGCGAGTAAGGACTATCACAGCTACAAATCTGTACCTTTGGGTTAGTCATATCTATGTTAATTCAGATGATATCAAGGTATTCATCTTGTGACGTCCCCGTAGGCGTCAAAAATTACCTATAGGGTATCACACATAGCTCAAGATGAAAAAAAGACAATAAACGTCATTATCTAAGTTATAAAGAATCATCCAAAGCCAAAGATCAACTAAGGAATGTACAAGAATCGCATCACACAAGTTTTGAAGCATAAAACGTGTCTCAGAAGACTCATAGTTTCCGAGACAGTTGTGGCTGTCTCGGAAACTATGAAGGCAAATCATAGTTTCCGAAACACTTGCGGCTGTCTCAGAAGCTATGAAGACAAATCATAGTTTCCGAAACAATTGCGACTGTCTCGAAAACTAGAGTAGACTTGGTGACGGTTTTCTCGAGTTTTGGACGATCCACGTGGCTTCATAACTGTCGGGGACCATCCATAATCGTGGGGGAGATGTTACAAGCGAAAATCACGCCCACTGCTGGAATAATAGCAATTAAACATGGTTGAAACAGTTACAAAACTGCCAAAAACGAGCCATGTTTCTGAGATAGTTGCAAGTGTCTCGGAAATAGAGGTTTTTCGACACAGTTTCTTGTCAACTTCAGACTTCAGTTACAGTCCTTATGGGATATAAATACCTTCCTAGGACCATTACTGAGGAGGAACGAACATGACGAAGCATTATTGAGCAGAATAGAGTAGAGATTTGAGCGTTCTAAGCGAGGGAGAAAGAGAATATTCATCACGTGCAAGCCTTGCAGAGCTCTTGCGATTCTTTGAGATCTAACTAAGCTTTGACTTAATCTCGAGAAGAGTGTTTTATCTTACTTTGCCAAGATATTCACTTCTGTCTTTGTTTTTAAAACGAAATATCAACCATAATCATTCTTCCCGGTTCAACTTAGATCTGTGATTCGGTCGTCCACGGGCTAACGCACCCCCGACATAGGCAAAAATCTCACGCAAGCAGCGAACGACAAACGTTCCTGCGTGTGTTTCTAGGATTTGTTTCTCAGAATTCATTGTATTCGATAAACGAGTTGTAATGAGTTCAATAAATAAACTAATTTCCGACGCGAACAATCCCCTCTAATCTATGTTGATTTCTATGTTAATTAGTATTATCATTAACTTTGATTTACTTCCGGAATTACATGAAACAGGTGATACCTACATCATGCCCAAGAACATTTTGAAGAAATTTATATGCATAGTCGATCTCCAAACTCAAATTGCTGGTTATCTGTATGGTTTGAGTCCACAAGACAATCCACAAGTGAAGGAGATTCGATGCATAGTAATGCCACCACAATGGGGGACCTATCAGCATGTCAATCTTCCTCAGGTTTTCCGGAACATGAGTTTTTAAATGACTTAGAGCCCTTGGGTTGGATACATACACAGCACAATGAACTTCCTCAACTATCCCCACAGGTTAGTTTCCCATCTTTTCATTATGTATGTAATTTGGATGCCATTAAATCCGCCAATTAGGGGAAGTGAGAAGATTACAATTAATTGAGAAATGAGGATTAGTGGTAGGCCTGAGAGAACAGGTTGAAAGCAGGGAGGATGGATATGATAATGATTAGAAAGCTCTAAACAAAATTGAACTGAAGAATAGAATCCATTTACCCGATGCAGAGAGAGAGAGAGAGAGAGAGAGAGAGAGAGAGAGGGAGGGAGGGAGGGAGGGAGGGAGGGAGGGAGGGAGGGCGGGCCTTTATTGTTGATGTTGTGTCTAGTTAGGTACTCTCTTGGTGTGATTGTTGCATGATATATTGCAAGATTTAATGAGCCATGCTCAGATTCTAGGGAACAACAAGCAATGGGATGGAGAGAAGTGCATCATTTTGACCTGTAGTTTTACTCCAGGATCCTGTTCTTTGACTGCATATAAGCTTACACCAACAGGTTATGAATGGGGGCGAGCAAACAAGGACACTGGAAGCAATCCACATGGTTACCTCCCAACCCATTATGAGAAGGTCCAGATGTTACTTAGTGATCGGTTCTTGGGATTTTACATGGTAAAACTTGTTTTTCACCACTTTAATCTTGCTTTCTAAAGGTTAACGAGAAAATATCCAGTAACCCAGGTCCATTGAATTAATAGTGCTACTAAAGGGACATCTCCCTTTGATCAATGTACAAATTCTCAAGTTAGATCCCAGGGTTGATATCCCTTGTCGTAGATTAGAATAATTGGATATTCACGTATGATTTGATTCAGGAAAACTGATTTGATCATCAATTTGGTCTTTAGGTACCAGACAACGGTCCTTGGAATTATAACTTCATGCCGGTGAAGCATACGGTGAGCATGAGATATGGTGTAAAGCTTGGAACACCTAGGGATTATTACCATGAAGATCATAGACCGACACTTTTCCTTGAGTTCAGTAATTTAGAAGAGGGAGAGACTGCTGAGGCTGATCGCGAGGATACCTTCACGTAGTGATGGCCTTCTATATTCTTAAACGTGTAGTGATGGCCTTCTATGTTCTTAAACATTTGTGTGTACAGGTAAGTGATGTTCTTTTGTTCGTGTTTGCGTGCTCTCGATGATTCTCTAAATTACAACCATAAATCCTTTTTGATCTTCGGATGTAATATTACCCTAGTCTTTTTTTCTTCTTTCCTGTGGATAAGCAATGTAGTAACCTCGGCACTGATCTTTATTCTTTTTATTGTTTTACATTGTTTTCATTTGTTTGTTTTGTCGTAATATTTCTGTAGCTACTGAAACATGCATAATGTTTCCTGGAAATCATTCCAACTCAGTATAGAGTTAACTACAGAAGCAGGCATAACGTTGGGGTGTATTTCTGTAGCTACTGAATCAAGCAGAACTTTTATCTATGGGGTGTAGATTCAATCAGAACATCCCATAGGATTGGGTGATTGTTGGAGAGTTGGTTTGGAAATTTTAACTTTTCTATTTATCGTGCAAACCAACCGTATTTCTATTGAGTTGGTTTTGATATGATCCTTATTCTTAGCTCTGTGCACTACATGCAGATTGGAATTCGTAGTGATGATTTGTTTTTCTGCACAAATAAAAGTTCTAGTATATTTAGAATTCTTAGTGATGAAATCCAAAAATTCTTGAAATTTTAAGGACTATAATATATGATATTTGTTGTTTTTGACTAGATTATTAATTGTTGTCTTGCATAAAATATTTTATGTCATATCTCAAAACCACTACTAATTTTTTTGGATTATATTACTATCATTATTGCAGTTTACCACCAAATCGTACACTATATTCAAACATAACATATTTGGTAGGCATTTTGACATTCCTGAATTTTTGTGAACTAGATCTCATAACTTTGGTTATTTTCAATCAACCACAAATTGTCATCTCATATAAAATATTTTATGTGTACTTCAAAAATTTTTAACTTCTATGGACTATAGCTCTTAATTTTGGTTGTTTTTTACCAAAAAAACAAATTGGCATCCGTTGTACAGTATATTTCGCATTCTAGAAAATTTCTGAAATTTTGTAGACTAGTCCATGATTGTGTCTTTTTCAACCAAATTACAAATTGTCTTCATGCATAGAATATATTGCACATGCTCAAAAATTCCGAATTTATGTGGACTATAATCTATGATTTCTCTGGTTAACTAAATCACAAGTTGACATACTGCATTGCATAAAATATTTATGTGTACTAAACAGTTTCTGAATTAAGAGACTATAATGCATGATTTGATTGTTTTTGCAATCACAAGTTCATGCCCTGCATAATATATTTAGAGTGTGCTAGGAAATTGTTGAATTTTTATGGACTATGACTCATGACTTTAGTTGGTTTCATCCAAATCACAAATTGTCATACCACATATAATGCTTTATGCATGCTTTAAAATTCCCAAAGTTTTTCTAACTATAAATCATGATTGTGGTTGCCACGATCATATCACAAATTGCCTTTCTGCATGGAATATTTAATGTGTACTCCAAAATTGCCACATTTTTGTGGGCGATAATCTATAATTTTTTCTGTTTATGACCAATCACAAATTATCATCCATATAATATATTTTATGCACGCTCTAAAATGCCCAAATTTCTACGTAAAATATAATCCGTGATTGTGGTCATTCTCAATCAAATCATAAATTGTTATTCCACAGAGTGTTTTATGTGTATTAAAAAAATATAAATTTTTATGGAGTATAATCCATGATTTTGGTTGTTTTTGATCAAATCACAAATTGTTGTCCCACGTAGAATATTTTACTCGTACTTAAAATTCCCGACTTTTTTTTGGACTATAACCCATGGTTGTTCCCGTTTTGGACCAAGTCGCAAATTGTAGTCACGTATAGAATACTTTACCCGTACTCCATGCAATTCATGAAAGAACAGATTTCTCTCTTTCTCGCTTGCTTGCTTGAGAAGAGAGTTGGTTGTATGTAATTATAGAACGCGTGTACAACTACAGAAAGATTACAAAGGGGTTGTTCTACGTGGCGATGACTTCAGAATTTCAAATATTTGATTTGATTTATCTTGCACAAGCTTTCCATTTTTGGCTGAAGTTATTTGCATTCACCACCTTTCCATCTTTAGAGGATTCTGAATTTATACCTTGGCTAATACTCCCCGGCAAGCTAATGTTCACTGCATGAACAGCAAGCGGATCGAAGTGGAGGAAACCTTGTGAAGACATTCCGATCCTTTAGTGAAAATGTCAGCTATTTGATCAACTTGAAGAGATGAATCACACTTGAATCTGCTTGGCAACCACTCTTTTTTTTTTCGAACAAAGTGGTGACCAATTTCTACGTGCTTCGTACGTACGAGCATGAAATATTGGATTCGGAGCGTCAATTTCCAGCTTCACAGAGCAGAGATTGAATATTTCATGTTTACTTTTCAATTCATTGCCATAGAGATTATGCTCCAATTTTTTTTTTAATTTTTTTATATATATCATTACTCATTATTTTGGCCGTTTGTCCGTTAAAAAAAAACTTATGACTGGTATTTTTGTGGGCTTACTACTTTCAGGTTTTTCCCCCTGTCATATAAAATCAGCTGCATGAGTTCAGATCAGCCAGCATAGCAAACTTATGTCCAATGCACATGCCTCCCATCTTCACATTCCAAAAGCACGTGAGAACAGGAAAGATACATGATGATGCTTTGGGTGCTCGTCCTATGAGAACGAGACACATGAAATCTAGCTTTTCTCATCTTTTTATTCTTAGTAAAGCTCGTAGCTGTAAGCCAACCAAACTGATCCCTGTACTGCATAAGAATAGATCCCTCAGTGAACAAATCAGAAGACAGAGCAAACTTTTCAACCCGACTCGAGTCCGGTGCGCCCGTCTCCCGTGTGAAATTGAGTCACATTCTCCTGTCGAGTGCTGCCTAACAGCTCACAGCACATGCCCTGGTCTTCTCTCTATGTCCACCGGACAGCTGATGATCTGAAGACCATCCGGTTTTTGATTTCTCATGGGCTAACTTATCGTTGCGTGTCGGTTAACCGGTTGGAGCATTTATTTGCTCAATAGTATCATCAATGTCACAGCTGGGGGTGCCCCAGTTGAGTGAAGGAACAGGACTGGGACCGTTGAGCATGATGGAGCAAGATTTGCCATGCTCCATGGATCCTTCTTTTACGAGGAGCAGAATCATACACCTGAGAAAGTACGGTCAGGTTCGCTTTCACTCCCCTCTGTTTGTGCTCACTGATGATGTAAATTTGGGAAACAAACCTCAGTAGATAGAAAGAAATCGACGCCAGACGCTGAAGAGAGACATTAGGGCCAAAGCTTGCAGATATATATGTATGTTTCCTTTACTTCAAAACAACTATACATCCGCTACAAACGAGCAATATATGTGTATATCCAATTGACACCAATACAATGCATGTGTTCCAAAATCCAGTCACTCTCTCAGGAAAAAATCAACTGTGACATAGCGAAGGCTCGATCGGAATAAAATTCAATGAGGACGGTGTGGTATGTGATCGATATCAGCAACGCTTCCGCGAATGCTCCATGAACGGAGTTCCTACGGAAACAGCGGGAGGTTGAGAAAGGCAACGGAGAAGGGGGGGAAAAAATCTATAACACTTTGAAACAGAATCAAGTTCTTCTTCTTTTAAAGTACTAGCACAGGCCACCCCTGCGGCAGTGGAGGACTCCAGCGGCGGAGGTGATAGACCCGACCATGGATGAGGATTTGGCGCCGAGGCTTGAAGCTCTCGAGTAGCTCGCAGAGGCTCCCGCTCCCGACGGAATGAAGTACGCACCATTGAGGAGGAGGTCCCCTTCTGACCTCCAGTTCCAGCTCTTCCAAATTTCGCCTTCGGTGTCCACCCTTTTCGTTACCTGCAACGATCCCGACGAATGCAGTCAGTAGTAATTCGCAACGGCTCTCTGACATGATTTTTAAATCTTACATCGGTTTCGAATTCCCTCTCGGCCTAAGGTTATTTGGGTTTTTGACGTGATTGGAAAATGTCCGTTATCGCGATCACGACCAACAACAGGAATGGGATTGTGCGGTCGTGGCGACCGTAGAAGATTACCTCTTTGGCAAAAGGGTTCGCCGGAGCAAGGTATCGGTTACCCTGACTGTTGATCGTCGGGTCAGCACTGCCTCCGATCGCGTACATCTCCCAGTGGGTGTAGTCATTGTTAACGACATGAAAATATCCATGGCGGCATCTGCATGCATTTTGCCCATAACAACCAGGTAATTAAGTTGGCGTCAAAAAATCAGAATTCGTATCACAACAAGTTCACATAACTAATCCTACCTCGGCATTCTCTGGATCAGGCCCTCACCAAAATGGTTAAAAGCTATTGTCACTTGCATCGCCTTATCCCTCACATAAGAATCACTGTGCCCCAAGAGCATCACTTCATTGTGATGAGTAAAGTAATTGTTCGAAATGGTGATCGCCGTCGACGCGATGACCGCGTCGATGAGCCCGTCAGCGCAGTTGGAGAGATAACAGTGGTCGACCCAGATGTGGCTCGCGCCGAAGATTGACACTCCGTCGCCATCGGCCATGGTCCTCCACCCGTAGTGCGAGGGCGAGCTTCGGACCATAGCGTTGCCCGTCGGCTTGCAGTCGTGAATGTGAATGCCGTGGATGATGATGTTGGTGACGAACTGGATGGTGATGCACGCGCCGTAGGCGATGTGCACGTTGGCGCCGCGCCCGTCGATGGTCTTGAAGCTGTTCATGATGAGCTCTTGCTTGAGGGTGATGACCATGTGCCGCTTGAACACGATCCAGAGGGGCCTGTCCTGGATGACGGCGTGGCGGAGGGTGCCCGGGCGGGGGTTCACGGGGTCGTCGTCGCTGGGGTCGGTGACGACATAGTATCGGCCGTCGCGGCCACCGACAGCGTTGCGTCCGAAGCCGATACCGCAGTCGGCCAGGCGCTTGCGGTTGCGGTGCCACTTGCGGTCGCATCGCCAGCAGTCGTCGATGGGGTTGCCGGTTCCGCACGAGAGGTAGCCGAGGGAACGGCGAGCCGTGTGATTGTTTATTGTCCTGCTCAAAAAATTAGCATTTTTTTTTTCAAAAAATGCATAACCGCGATCTTAAGTTTTAAGACGCCATCTAAATATTGCAATTTCATTTTCTGCAGCTCTTTTTCTACGAAAAAGTGAATGTTCACAAAAAAAATAAAATATGCAACCTACTTTCAGCATAGCATTTGAGCATGACTCAATTTGATTGTAACATTTGGCTGAGTTACAGATTAACATATACATAATTTACGTACGTAATAGTTTCTTTTCAAATCTCTAATAATTTCTCACCCATTTTCTCTACTAGTATAAATATAATTCTCTGAAATGACAGTAGTTTTTAATTTCCCCTTACTTTTTGCCACATCAAAATGAGTGGGTGTGGATTAATCGATTCATGCGGCACGTAAGGCCCATCACATGGGCCAATCAATTCTACAAATGATGCCTCAACAATGTCTCACTCGCACCCACCGACCCAAACCCATCAAAGGTCAAAAGCAAGTAACCGCAACGGTAACAAAAACTCACGGCGCATTCAGTCGAGATGGCATTAGATACGCACCCAAATTAAATTAAATTATATCGACCGTCATAATATCATTTTGATGTGCCGAACTACCGTGAACCAGATGTACTGGATACTTTAATTCCCCGGGTTCCGGGTTCCGGTCTATTTGTATCAATAACACACAAATATTCATATAATAAACCGGAATCACTGAATATTTATCTCTAGTAGTAGTAGTTTTTTCTCCCCTATTTTTTTCCAACCATAAACACCGCTCTCATCAATGCGACAAGGGCCATAGCACGTGAATGGGGGCAAGTGAGGCAACCAACGGAGTGAATTTAATAAAGCCATGGATTTTAGTGACTCAACATTCAATTTTAGACAGCAACAGTTAATTGACAAACAAAACGTACGTGGAATCCGAAGCTACCGAGGGCATGCGTGCGAACGCAGAAAAAAACCAGGGTCAAATTTGATAAAAACATGTCGCTCTTTGCAAAAAAAAAAAAAACGGTTTTTCTATAGAGTGTCAATGACCACTCTATAAGAGATGAGAGAGATAGAGAGAAATAAATAGCTCATGGCCCCCCTGATTTGTATTAATTTCTGTACATAATTTATTTTTCTCTATCTCTCTTCTCTTATATATTGCTCATGACACTCTATAGAAAAACCGAAAAAAAAAGTACTCCAACGATATGAAAATTAATACTCACGAGTGGACCTCGGAAGCGACCAGCTCGGGATCGTCGACAGCGCCCGCCACCGCCTCCCGCTGAGACCTGAGAAAAGCCAGTTGACGAAATTACCCCTGGATCTAACTAAATCTCGCGCCAAATTCGTCGTCTAGGAAACCGAGATTTTAGCGTTTTTTTTGTTTTTTGAAGGAATGTAATAACCTGGCTTGTCGAGGATGACATTGACCGAAATACCCTCAGTCAACGCATCTAATTAGTTACTTTCACTTTTTAATTTTTTTTTTTAAATATGAGCTATTATGGCCTCAGTTCTTATGAAGTCCTCCTCAATAAGTAAATTTCACTCTAAATTAGTAGGACCTTGTTTAATATGGTTTTTTTTCCTTTCACCTGCAAATTTATGATGTTAATATCAAAATTAATACGGTCCCAATAAACACACCAATTTAGGGGGTGTTTGGTTCAAATTTTACAAATTATAGAAAATATTTTCTACCCAAAATATTTTTTTCTTGTATTTCTTAAAAAAATTATAGAATTTTTTTTAGAAGTCAAAAAATACCAATTTTTTCTTTTTTTTTTACTTTGCTTGTTTGGTTTCAAAACAAGAAAATGACCCATAACTTTATAGAAAATAGCAAGATTTCTTATAATTTGTAGAAATTGAACCAAATACCCCCTAAATTTATAGAAAAGTGTTAACTTTATAGAAAAGTGTCAATGTGGGGTCAGATTTCTAGGTAATTTCTGTCCATTTTGAGAGAAAATTAATTTCTGTAAATTTTGATTCTTTTTTGTACTTTATAGAAAACATTTGTGTAAATTTTTTTTGAATCAAACACAGTTTACGGAAACCTACAGAAAATTTTAATTATAAAATTACCATTGTTAGACATTTTGAGAAAACTTTTCTATAAAATTATGGAGTAGAGGTACCAAAATAGAAGGACCGGAGCGCCTAATAGCAAATTTCAAAAATTGAGGGGGCTAATTGAAAATATTAAAGATAAGGGACTCCACATGGGAGGTAAAAAAAAAAAAGATGGAACGGCGATCGGTTGTCGGACGATTCTCCTCCTTTTTCTCAAAAGAAAGTGGAAGGAGTGAAACTGTAAAAAAATTCGACGGACTGATCCGAGCCGTTGGCTCTGATCACGTTGATCTCGTACCGACGGCTGAGATCTCACCGGGGCGGTGAGCCCAGTGCACTGCAAACTGTAACTGACCTCTGCTCTTCCGCCATTAACGAAGCCTCGCCGCTCGCCTCAACGCCATTGCTGGAAAAAAAAAATTAATTTACAGTCTCAAAGTTTACAGTTTAAAAGCTCAAAATTCAAGAAATCGAAGTGAAAAGGTCGCAGCTTTTTTGCTCAAAATTCACTCAAAATCGAAATGTACGTACCTCCCAAAACCGCCGGCCAACAAAACCAGCACCAGCGCCGAAACCGCCATCGAGGTCCACGTCAGCGACTTCGCCATCGCCGCTGGCTTCGAAGCTCGATGGAGGACGAGAAAAGAGCGCACCCAAGCCTGAGCCTTGAGGCTCGTACTCACGCCAGCGCCATTTTATAGAAAATGTTCAGCCTGACCGCGGCTAACTTAAAACCCTTGGCTTTTCCAGTTATTTACTGATCTGAACCACTCACCAAAACTTTTTAACGGTCTCGATTTTGTTTTACTTGTGTACCCTCCAATGTGTTTAATTTGCACATGTACCCAAAACCTGAATTTGACGCAACGCGGAAGTAGTAGCATCGGAATCCACCAAGGACAATATTCGAATTCACGAAGAGCTCCAAATCCACTAAGTAAATTTTGAAAATAAAATAAAATTTTATTAATCAAAAGTTATGCCTCTAGGGCTTACAAGACCATACTTAAATAGAAAAAAAACAAGACTTTTACAATGACTCAAACTCCTACAAAGACTCTAACTTACCAAAAATATTAAAAGAATTCCTAAAACATTAAAACTCCTAAAAAAACTCCTTACGACTAGGAAAGTCCACCGGTCAACTCTGAGATCAAATCGGCTTTGTTTCCTAATCAAAACAGACTCCTAAAGCATTACTAAAAATAGTAAAAAACGGACAAAAATACAGATATCTCTCAAACCGTAAGGAATTTGGCTAAACGGAGAAAGCAAACGGAAGGGGTCGGTTTGGATGGCTCCGTCTTGTCGAGATAGTCGATTTTCATATATTATTCGTCCAATACCGACGAATGGTTTGAAAGTTACGACCCTTTCTTCAAAACTTTTCTTTGGCCAGGCCCTCATTTGGGCTTGCGACTATCCCACTTTGACATAAACGTGTCTGTCGTATATTCTACATCAGAATTTTATCGGAACTCCGCACAGTTCCCGATCAGACGTGTAATTATTATTAAGTAGATGTCAGAAATAGTCAGAATTTGATACAGGCAAGGGGAGGTCATGCATTTGGAGAAAATACCAGGATCTTATTGAACTAGAACACGTGTCAATAAAGAAGATCCGGAGGATCATAAAAGAAAAATAAAAATAAAAATTAGTTATTAATAGTTTCTTTCATTCTTCACCGTTAATTAAAATTCCATGCCGAGTAGGAATAAAAATGACAAAAACATCCCCTAACTGTATGAAACATGAAAGCTTTTGACCACGTTGCACAAGATTTCTATACCGAGAAATTTTTTTAAAAATGTGTATTGCTTTGACCCTGTAAAATTTACTGTTTGTGAACGAGAGAGAGATTGAAATACAATGTAAGAAAATGCATGGGTAGAGTTCCAAATAACATTTTGGTGTACAACTGCAAATAAAATCGATTTATGGGGGAAAACAATAAAACAAAAACAAAAAACCTTTTGCAATTATTTACCCACCTCAACGACCCACAAAACTTTTCTAACTGCCTCTTAACGGATTCGGTGACCGGTTACTCCTTTTCCTTAGCCCGAGATTAGCGGTGTCGGCGGGCACGTGAGAGGTTCGTGAGCGCCCGCCCGTAGAGCGGTGGTGACCACTGGGGACTGCCACGTGGGACTGGGAGTAGATTAACCGCCACGTGGCGGTGCAGAGAGAGAGAGAGAGGGGGTATGAGTAGGAATAATTACGTGAGATTTGAGATTATAGCGGGCAGCTGATTACGGAGCCCCATGCGAAGATCAGGACCAATCATCACAAGCCCTCACGCGTGTCTCCGAAACAATGCGCGCGTGTCGGTGTATTTACGGTCGTGCCTAGGCCTGTCCATCCGCACCGGCCGACCCAGCCCGGCCCGGATCGGAAATCCAGGCCTGGGTACCCGAGCCGGGTTGGCCCGGTTTTATTTAAAGTTTATTTAAATTTTAAATTAAACAAAAAAACAAAAAATATTAATAAAAATAATAATTTTATTAATCATTTAAAATAAAATAAATTATAAATAAAAAATTATAAAAATAAATTCTTTATTAATAATTAATAAATTATTTATAAATTATAAGTATAAATTTATTTTGGAATTCATCGCATCACAATAGATAAGTACATCCCAACTAGTTTTTTTAAATTTCTTTTCTTTTATTTTTTTATAAAAAATGCAAAAAATTAGTTTAACATTATTATATTTTATATAATTATGTAGCAGTATATACTTACAAATTATTATGTAACTATATATTATATATACATATATTATATGTAAATATATTGTATATATTTATAAGTTATAACTTGAGAGAAAGAGAATCGCATAAGTAGTCGTTGCCTGTTGGGCCAATGAGAAAGAAGTAGCCGTTGTAATATACTATACTTATATATACTTATATACGAAGAGAGAGAGAGAGTATACATACACACACACACATATTATACATATATAAGAGAGAGTATACTTATATAAGAGCGAATATACATATATAATAAAAAATATACTTATATATACATATATACTAAGAGAGAGTATATATATATATATATATATATATAATACATATATAAGAGAGTGTATACTTATATATACTTATATAAGAGAGAGTATACATATATAAGAGAGAGTATATATATACACGCATATGACATATTATACATATATAGAAATATATTATATATACATATATAAAAATATATTATATATACATATATTATATATATTATATATATTTATATATACATATATTATACATATATAATACATATAAAATATATATAAAAAATAGGATCACTATTCCAGGCCGGGTCGGGCCCGGGCCGGGCACCAAAAAGCCGGGCCCAACCGGGCTCCGGGCCGGGCCTGACCGGGCTCCGGGCCGGGCCCAGGCCGGTAGGCTTTTTGGGTCGTGCCATCGGTTTGGTAATTTTATTTTGGGCCGGGGAATTTTTTTTTTTTGAAGTCCATAAAGGGCTGTAAATTTTCATAGTTACTGATGTTTTAATTAGACGGACGGATATACTATACATTGGCTGTATTTAAATTAACCATGTTCTCAATGATAAATTTCACTAACGCCATTTCTCAATGATAATTAGACGGACGGATATATGTCATTAATATTATTCTATGCATGCATGGTTGGATTATTAGACTTTTGATGTGTCTACTTTTAGTAACAGACAATCTTTTGATGTATTATTAACGTAACGGTTTTTCTATAGAGTGCCCTTGGGCACTCTATAAGAGAGGAGAGAGATAGAGAGAAATGAATGAGGAG
>BQKN01063221.1:141846-206696 GCA_022839385.1 Asparagus kiusianus
TCAGAGCGTATCTGAGTTTATCCCCAACAACTGGTATCAGAGCCCTTGTTCAGATTTGTGTATGTAAGAATGGCAGAAGATGGCAAATCGAAAATTGAGAAGTTTGACGGATCAGACTTCGCCTACTGGAAGTCACAGATGGAGGACTATCTGTACCAGAAGGACCTTTACCGTCCGTTGATGGGTAAAGCAAAAGGCAAGAAGAAAGAAGAATCCGACGAGGACTGGGAAATATTGGATCGAAAAGCCTTGGGGCAGATCCGATTAGCCCTCGCAAAATCTGTAGCACACAATATATTAAAGGAGAAGACGACGGTGGGGCTTATGGAAGCGCTCGCAACGATGTACGAGCAACCGTCAGCTGCAAATAAGGTGCATCTCGTCAAGACGTTATTCAACCTCAAGATGGCAGAAGGATGTTCCTTCACGATACATCTCAGCGAGTTCAACACGATTGTTGATCAACTCATCTCAGTCGACATCAAGTTTGATGACGAAGTGCAGGCCCTGTTGATACTATCGCAGTTACCGGATAGTTGGGCAGGTTGCGTGACCGCAATCAGCAACTCGGCGGGAAAAGGGAAGTTGAAGCTGAAGGAGGTGATAGCTATGATTCTATCCGAAGAGGTTAGAAGAAAATCGAATGAATCAGAAGGTTCGGGTTCAGCCCTAAGTCTCGAGCAGAGAGGCAGAAGCCATAATAAGGGGAACCAAAACAGGAATCGATCGAAGTCGAAGAAGAAGAGGTCGAACTCGAAGGTGAGACCTATCAAGGGGAAATGTTGGAACTGCGGCCAGGAGGGCCACATGTCTTCTACCTGTAAAGCACCGAAGAAAAATGAGCAGGAGGCTCATATTGTGCAAGATGCGCTGATTCTCGCTATGGATAGCGATTCCGATTCATGGGTTATTGATTCGGGAGCCTCTTTCCACGCCACTGCTAATAGAAGACTATTTCAAAACTATGTAGCAGGGGACTTTGGGAAAGTATACTTGGGGGACAATGAACCCTGTAGTGTAATCGGGAGAGGCGACGTGCAAATACAGTTGAAGGGCTCCAAGTGGTCTCTGAAGAATGTCAGGCACGTACCGAAGTTGAAGAGGAATCTTATTTCGGTTGGTCAGCTCGGAACAGAAGGCTATGTTACAACATTCACCGGAGATTTGTGGAAAATCTCCAACGGTACAATGGTGGTTGCCCGAGGCAATAAGACCGGTACCCTCTACCTAACTTCACACGCGAGTAACACCCTCGCGATTGCTGCAGACAAGGAAAGTGCAGATCTGTGGCACAACAGGCTGGGACACATGAGTGAGAAGGGTATGAAGATTCTACACTCAGAAGGGAAGCTAACCGGCATCGATTCGGTGGAAGTCGGTGTTTGCGAAGACTGCATCTTCGGAAAGCAGAAGAGAGTTAGTTTTCTGAAGGGTGGAAGACCACCCAAAGCTCACAAGCTAGAGCTTGTCCATACAGACGTATGGGGTCCAGCCAGTGTGTCTTCTCTTGGCGGTTCGATGTACTACGTCACCTTTATCGACGATCACTCGAGAAAGGTGTGGGTATACTTCATGAAACACAAGTCGGAGGTGTTCAGCATCTTCAAGAAGTGGAAAGCCATGGTGGAGAACGAGACAGACCTGAAAGTGAAGTGTCTGAGATCAGACAATGGTGGAGAATATAATTTGGAGGAGTTCAGGAAGTTCTGTGCTCTGAACGGGATTCGTTTGGAGAGGACTACTCCAGGGACGCCGCAACAGAACGGCGTAGCAGAAAGGATGAACAGAACGCTAACAGAGCGTGCGCGGAGCATGCGTCTACATGCAGGTCTGCCAAAATTTTTTTGGGCGGACGCGGTGCATACAGCAGCGTACTTGATAAATCACGGACCATCAGTTCCATTGAACTTTGGGATTCCGGAAGAGGTTTGGAGTGACAAGAAGGTTAATCTCTCACACTTAAGAGTCTTTGGATGCGTGGCATACGTCCACATCAGTGACCATGTCAGAGACAAGCTGGAAGCTAAGTCATTGAAGTGTACATTCATTGGGTACGGCATTGATGAGTTCGGGTATCGTCTGTGGGATGAGAAGAACAGGAAGATCATCAGGAGCCGAGACGTCATATTCAATGAGGAAGTGATGTACAAGGACAGGGACAATGCTAAGGCGGGCCAAAGCAGTGGGAGCAGCACTACGGATACGGACGCATCCGAGTACATGGATTTGGAGGAACTTCCAGATGGGGGAGACAACGTCGATTCTGATCAAAGAACGGAGGAGACTCCAGCTGCAGAACCGACCACCCAGGGCGAGGAGCTTAGGAGGTCATCCAGGGTACCCAAACCGAATCCCAGGTATCTCTCGTCACTAGACTACCTACTTTTGACAGATAGCGGAGAACCAGAATGCTATGAGGAGGCTATGCAAGTGAGTGAATCTCAGCAGTGGGAGCATGCAATGCAAGAAGAGATGGATTCTCTCCACTCGAACGAGACATGGGAGTTAGCCCAGCTACCTGCACAGAAGAAGGCCTTACATAACAAGTGGGTTTACCGAGTCAAGCTGGAGAGTGATGGAAGGAAGAGGTACAAGGCCAGATTAGTCGTGAAGGGTTTCCAACAGCGGGAAGGAGTGGATTATATGGAGATATTTTCCCCCGTTGTAAAGCTCACAACCATTAGGGTGGTGTTGAGCTTGGTAGCTGCTGAAAATCTCTACCTTGAGCAGTTAGATGTGAAGACTGCCTTTCTTCATGGCGACTTGGATGAAGAAATCTATATGAAGCAACCTGTTGGCTTCATTGAGGAAGGAAAGGAAGAGATGGTGTGTAGGCTCAAGAAGAGCTTATACGGACTGAAACAGGCTCCACGGCAGTGGTATAAGAAGTTTGATAACTTCATGCAGAGCAATGGCTATGGCAGATGCAATTCAGATCATTGCTGTTACTTCAAGAGGTTCGAGACCAGCTATATCGTGTTATTGCTGTATGTTGATGACATGTTAGTTGCAGGACCGTGTTTACAGGAGATAAACAAACTGAAGAAGCAGTTGGCAAAGGATTTTGCCATGAAGGATCTGGGCGCAGCGAAGCAGATTCTTGGGATGCGGATCAGCCGAGATGCGGCTGAGGGGACGTTGAAGTTGAGTCAGTCTGAATACATTGAGAAAGTACTTCAGAGATTCAACATGCAGAATGCTAAGGTCGTTAGCACGCCCCTTGGAAGCCAGTTCAAGTTGTCTGGTGAACGATCACCCAAGACTGATGCAGAGAAGGAGCACATGAGGAAGGTGCCGTATTCATCAGCCATTGGTAGTCTGATGTACGCAATGGTTTGCACGAGGCCGGATATTGCCCATGCAGTGGGAGTTGTGAGCAGGTTTGCAAGCAACCCAGGGAAGCAGCATTGGGAGGCCGTGAAGTGGATATTGCGATATCTGAGAGGGACTACGAATATGCCATTGTGTTTCGGGAGAAAGGATTTGGTACTGCAGGGATACGTGGATGCAGATTTTGCCGGTGATCAAGATACGAGGCGAAGCACCACGGGGTATGTTTATACCTTAGGGTCAACAGCAGTGAGCTGGGTCTCACGTTTGCAGAAGATTGTGACGTTGTCCACAACTGAGGCAGAGTATGTCGCAGTGACAGAGGCGAGCAAGGAGATGATTTGGTTATCCGGGTGCCTGGATGAGTTGGGTCTGAAGCAGGGGAACGAAGTTCTTTATTGTGATAGCCAGAGTGCTATACACCTTGCCAAGAACCCAGTGTTTCATGCCAGAACGAAGCACATCGAGTTACGTTACCACTTCATACGCTCGATGATTGAGGACGGGAAGTTACAGTTGGAAAAGATTTTGGGGAGCCAAAATCCTGCAGATATGTTGACTAAGGCAGTCACCATTCAGAAACTGGAGTTGTGCGCAACTTCAGTTGGCCTTCATATGTAAGAGATGAGGGCGGAGCCACACAGAAGAAGATGCTTGTTAAGAGAGAGCTTGCTGGCGGTATGGTCTCCAAGTGGGAGATTGTTGGAAATGGGTGTAGGCCCATACCTATCAGCGGCGAAATCAGACCATCGGGCGGATTTTGAGCTCAGGCGAGTTCGAGATCGACGTCACGATCTTCAGGCGAGGTCGAGACCCACTCAGGCGAGATGGCGTGCTGGCGACTTCGAGATCTGCTGGCGAGTTTACTCCAGGCGAAGGCGATGGGCCGATGGCGAGATCCCCTTGCAGGCGGATTTAAGGGCTGCAGGCGATTTTGGGGTTTCGAACAGGCGAATGTTTGAAATCCCTTTTGCTGGTGAGATTCAACGATTGGCGATTTCGAGCGGAGTGAACTCGGGCGAAATCGTACAGGCGAGCATGGAAGGTGAGCAGGCGAGATCGTTGCTTCGCCTCCCTTTTTGTTCCTTTTCGCCAGCACCGTTGGGAAACAACTGTAGCCAGCTGTTAGCTAGGGTTTCCCTATTTAAGGGAACCCTGAGCACGAGAGCAGAATGCCCCCAAACTTTCTTCATAGCACTAAACTCCAAGGCGGCGGTCATCAAGAAGACTTCTTTAGCAGAGAATTTTTCAGAGAAAAATTCTTGAGTTCCTGTAGTGATTTATTGAAGAGAGAGGAGATTTTACTGTAGCAAAATCTCGCGCCTGTTATTTGAACAACAATAGTTTTTGTTGGTTCTTCTCTTAAGAGATCTCAAGTTTGAGATCTGCTCTTTACAAGCTTTGTAATCTTCTTTGATATAAAGGAAATTATCTGTGTGGCTCCCGAGGACGTAGGCAATTTGCCGAACCTCGTTAAAACTCGGTGTTCTCTGTTCTTGCAATATTTTTTGATCTGTATAATTTCTTTTTTCCATTGCTTATAACAAGATCCGGTAGGGCAATTCCGCAGAAGGGAAACTCAGAGCGTATCTGAGTTTATCCCCAACATTGACGATCCGAATGTCTTGATTCACTGGAACGTGGTCTTCTCCTCACGATTTGACGCTGTGGAGAACTTGCGTGGCAAGTCTTAAAACTCTTACCGAGTTCAGAAGAACTTGCACCGCAAGTATGAAAACTCTGGACGAGTTGATAACTCTGAACGAGTTTGAAACTCTTCAAAAAGAGTAAATTTAACCGAAATCGGTTTATAAGCCAAGGATGAAAGCTCTCTGTTGTTGAACGTTGCGGAAGGATGAACGTCGATCTTCTCCACGCTGCCAAGCTGAAGATCTCTCTGCTGCCAAGTCTAAGATCCAAAAGCCCCTTGACCGAATTCCTCCTTTTCGATGAGAAAAATCTGATCCTTTAATTCAATTGAGTTTCTGATATTTATAGGGGGTTACGGGTGGTAACTGCCCCCTTAATTTGCTCCTCAATGGGCTGAGTGGGGTGTAACCGCCCCCTCTTAAACAGCTCCCCAAATCATGGGGAAAACGGTTTTGAAACCGTTCTGTTAGTGCTTTGAACGAGTCAAAACGCTGAAAACAGCGTTCTGGGCCCGAACTGTGCGTTTCTGGACCTGAAACGCACAGTTGGGCTGAAAACGCACAGGTCGTGCTGTTTTAGAGATTAACTCTGCGTTTTAGGCTGAAAACGCAGAGTTGGGCCTGTTTAAAGGCTGAAAACGCACAGTTGGGCCGTTTTAGAGATTAACTCTGCGTTTTGATGTTGAAAACGCACAGTTGGGCCGTAACTTTGCGTTTTGATGTTGAAAACGCACAGTTGGGCCGTAACTCTGCGTTTTGATGTTGAAAACGCTGGTTCGACCTGTGCGTTTTGACTCTGTAATGCAGAGGCAAACCTTAGGCGGGCTTGGCGAGCTTCAGGCTAAGTCCAATGTTCTGACGAAGTCCGGTCTTGCAGACGGACTTCAGAACATAACTTGCTACGAAGAAGAGGTCATAACTTTCAAACCGTACGTCGGAATTGGACGAATTATATATGAAAATCGGCTATCTCGACGAGACAGATCCATCCGAACCAAGCCGAAGGCTTTGGTTCGCTTCCTCCGTTTCACCAAATTCTTTACGGTTTGAGAGATATCTACGTTCTAATATGGAGAGACCGTCGATTTGTAGTCTCTTTTGCTAGAGCGCCGCAAAGATCGTCACCTTGCAACCTTCGTCTTGGCTCCTTGAAAATATGAGAGTCGTCAGATTGTAACTCACGATGTTGATTGTGAAGGTTGTTGAATTGGGGCTTTCATTAGTTGTTGTGAAGGTCGTCAGATTGTAACCTTCTACGTAAAAGTCCTCAAATTGTGGCCTTCTGGAAGTCGTTAGATTGTAACTTCCATCATCGGTGTTTGATAGGGGATCAACTATCTATTGTGATTTTTAGACAGCCTACACCCCTCCTATTGCATAATGAGCTGGCCAACTCATTATGCAATAGGAGGGGGACATCTCACTTGTCCCCTCAAACGGTCTCATATTTTGAGTCCCTGTAGCAGCACTCTTTATATGTGGATTAACTATTAAAAAGTAAGCACGCAAAGGGTTATTGAATTGAGAATGGTGGTGCTACAAGGAACCAAAAACATGGGACCCTACATGGGGCATGTGAGGTGTCGGCTCCCTGTCCCTTGATGCACTGTTCATAAACAGGACATCATGGACAGTGAGCCGGCACATCACCTGTCCCATGTAGGGTCCCTAAGGCATTTTTTAATTGAAATGAGTTTAATAATACTGTTTAACTAATCTCTTCTCTGTGTTATCCTATCTATGTGATTTACCTATGTTCTAGGAATATAACCCTAATCTCTTGTCCTTGTATAACCTTGTTTATTTTACTTTTTTTTCCTCTTTTGAATATGTATCGCAGAAATAGACGTTAAAAAAAATACATATTTATATGATAAGATCTACGTTCGCCACTAAAAGTTAACCAAGTAGTAAAAGTCTTTTATACATAACAACTTCTCCTATGATTCTGGGGGACTTCACCTTGTATGGGCCTAATATTGGCTTAATTGAGGATTAAACAGGGCTCAAGCCGAAGGGGATAGAGCTCACCAATCATAGACCTAAAACTTCAACAACAACAAAAAATTAATTAATTAAAAAAGGACACAAATTTGTGTTCCCTTTTTCATGCATAACTTTAGGAACACACCGTTATTATTGATCCCCCTCTCCTAAAGTAAATCAACCACACATCAAAATTATTTCCACAAGATTTGGAGGCAAAATTATAGGCCACATGGACTCATGTGCACTTTAACATATATAAATATATGTAACAATATATGACATCTTGTAACAAAATAAAAAAACATAGTCTCTCTTTGTTGATGAATACACGCCAATGTGTACACTCTGTTTTTTAACATATTCCCAAATTATTTTATAGTGTATTTATTTATTTATTTAAAGGCTGTTATCTTGGGCAGAGAGAAATTTGTAGAAGTTAAAAACTTAATCTAATACCTTATCCCTAATTACCTTTGTTCTTTTCTTATTCGAGGGAATAAAATTAATCTTTGAGTATCATTTTCCTAAGAGACAAAGCTCGCGTGATTAAAATAATTAACGACCTCTGTCTCGACCTTAATCACAGTCATAATCTTCTTTTCTTTATTTCTCAAAATTGATCAGGAATTTTCTTTTACTTTATATTAGTAATTGATCTTATTTATAAAGTATCCATAATTTGATTACGGACCCAAGAAAATGATGTTATAAATGGTTTTGTGTTATTCTTATAAAAGTTATAAGGAATGTCAACTCTAAAGAAACCTTGCAATGTGCTTTCATTTACCCTTGCAATTAATTATAAGCATCTTGAAAAAGGAGATTTTGTTCTATGAAAAAGAAAGACTAGGAAGAGAAAACGTAAATAAAGACAATATTAAAGAAAAATTGTGAATTAAAGGAATATAAGAAAAAAAATTGTGAAGTAAAGGAGTATTCTTTTTGTTACGCTCCCTAGCACACCCTCAGTCACACTCCAATACGATGAGTTTTAAAAAGAATTGGGTTTCAATTCGTAACTGTAGTTACATTCAACTCGAACAAAATCCTTGATAATTGGTAAAAGAAAAACAAAATCCTTGATAATTACAACAAACCGAACAAAATCCTTGATAATTGGTAAAAGAGAAACAAAGATGATAGTGAAAAGTACGAAGAACTTTATATGGTGTTGACATTCAATGTGTTAACATTTTGAAAAGAGTGGAACCGGTGCTTTGTTGTGGTACCAATGTCAAGATTCCTTCAACAAAATGTACTTGAATCTTAGATAAGAGGTGAGAATCTTTGACCATTCATATGATACGCAAGTACCATGATGGATCTTCGCCAAGTACTTCCTATGTAATGAAATAATATATCCAAAATTATTTACTCTCATTTTTCAATCAAAGTTGTTAAATCTTTAATTAAAATTTACAATTTTGTTAAAAGCCCTATACTCAAAAGTGCAAAGCTTTGCCTTGTGAATTTGACCTCTAAAATTAGACCCCAAATCAAAATAAATCTTTTAAATTAGTCGATAAAGATAATAATTAAGACTGGTATATAGCCTAAACCGAAAGAAAGGGAAATGACTTAAGGATAAATTTTCAAAATCAATCTATTTAGAAACTTAATTATAAAAAACAACCTATTAGCAACTTAATTATCAAAATCAACCCAGTTTCAGCCAACTGGCTGAAACTGGGTCGATTTTGATAAAAAATAGTTACGAAACTTCACGGGACTTCAAATCCCGCGCGTGAAGTTTAACAATACGTTTAAACTTCACGGGACTTGAAGTCCCGTGAAGTTTCGTAAATTATTTCGCCGAAATCGACCCAGAGGTTGATTTTGGCAATTAAATTCGAAATGGATCGATTTTTGAAATTAAGTTTCTAAATGGGTTGGTTTTGAAAATTTATCCTTTTTATTAATACTTTGATCCCGTGGAGACTGTAGGGTACGTATATTCAACAGCTATAGGAGAGTATATATCGAATCTCTTTGCAGCACACTGAAAATATACAAATGCTTCCCTTGCGGTATATTGATATTATGTAACATTCACATGACTTGTACAGATAACGAAAAGATAATTTTGTTCGAACATCATGAGGCCTGTGTCTTAATACAAAAATCGTAATAATAATTGACTAACCTTTATAGTACAGGACATGTATTTGTAATTGCCCCTGGTAGAAATTAGGATTATTGAGATAATTAAAGAGTGTCAAAATGAAAGAGACCTAGAGTAGTATTAAGCATTATAAGTCTCAAGATTTCTGTATCTTTTTTCTGCTCAAGAGCCTACCATCCTATATTCTTAATTTGAAAAACTAAGAAAAAATGTCAAATAAACACAAATCGACAATTTGCTTTCAAAGCTCATATTGGCAAGGGGTGATAGGAGAAAGAGAGCAAATAGGTGTGGTTTGATTGTTTAATTGATGATAATATGTTTGATGAGCATATAGAGCTACTTTAGTATATTATTAATTCTTACATTCCTACATAATAGTGAAACAAGAGATCATATCTTCTTTTCATGTAACACAGCCACAACAGTATGGAAGCACTTTAGCAATTACCACATACCCTTCATTTGGCCAACATCGTTCGATGGTCTTCTATCAGCTGTTGAATCTCGGCACAAGATGGATGGAATTTTATGGCGTACTATTTTATCTTCAGTGTGTTGGTTTATATGGACTTCAAGAAACAAGATTGTTTTTGAGCAAAAATCTTGCTCCGTCCAATCTATCATTAATTCATCTATTGTTGCTTTACATGAATGGGCAGGATCTGGAAGAAAGAAGGATGCTCTCAAGTTAGCAGGAGCTTTAGAAGACAAACCAATCCCAAGTGTTAGTTTTGGGGGTGGATTCAAACCTCCGACGGCGGAGGAGCTCCGACGAGCTCCGACGAAGCTCGAAGCCCAGGCAAGCGAAGTCGGCGAACGACCCCCCAGGCGAGCTCTGTGTTCGCCTCCCCCTTTACTCTGCGTCACAGCGATGGCGAGCTCTGCGTTGAAGGGGGGGGTCCGAACTCTGCGTTAGTCTCGAAATTGGCGTCGAAGCTGTCGCTGGCGACAGGCTGTCGCCAGCCCATCCCCCATCCGCCTATATATATCCCCCTCGCCTAGGGTTTCGCTGGTGGTCACGGTGGCTTTCTCCCCCTTTTTTTTCGTTTCTCTCTGGCGGCGACCGAAAACCCCAAATCGCAGAGGCGATTTTAATTCCCAGCTTCAACAGTTGTGTTGAGGGGAATTTAAGAGAGAGAGAGAATATCAAAGAGGGTTTTATATTGTGGGGTTCTCATTTATTCTCAAGTTGAGAATTGAAAGGGTTCATACCCTTTAATTATTAACACTGTAGCTACAGTGTTTTATTTGAGAAATCCCAGTTTAGGGGTTTGCTCTTGATTTGTAATTTCTTGTTTGAATAATAAGAAATTATCTGTGTGGCTCCCGATGACGTAGGCAGTTGCCGAACCTCGTTAAATCTTGTGTACTGTTCTCTATTCTGCGTTTCCGTTGCATTAGGGATTTCAGCGTTAAATTCCTAACAACTGGTATCAGAGCGTGAAACGATCTAGAGGAAGTCAGATTCAAGTGGGAGCCATGGCCGCAGATGAAGGAAAAATCAGACTTGAGAAATTTGATGGAATAGATTTTGGATTCTGGAAAATACAGATAGAGGATTATCTGTATCAGAAAAATCTGTATCAACCGCTATTGGGGAAGAAGCCGGATTCTATGAAGGAAGAAGAGTGGAACCTTCTAGATAGACAAGCCCTCGGAGTTATCAGATTGACGTTGACTCGCAATGTTGCGTTCAACATAGCGAAGGAGAAGACCACGGCAGGTCTTATGGCAGCTCTCTCAAACATGTATGAGAAGCCATCAGCCGCGAATAAAGTTCATTTGATGCGGCGGTTATTCAATCTGAAAATGGCGGAAGGCGCGTCAGTAGCACAACACCTCAATGAACTTAATACGGTTACAACCCAATTGAGTTCAGTTGAGATTGAGTTTGATGAGGAAGTTCGGGCGTTAATACTTTTGTCATCCCTACCAGAGAGTTGGAACGCTACAGTCACAGTCGTGAGTAGCTCATCGGGAAACAACAAGTTGAAGTTCGACGACGTTCGTGATCTGGTTCTCAGTGAGGAGATCCGACGGAGAGAGACGGGTGAAGCTACAACCTCTTCAGTATTGCATACAGAGTCAAGAGGTAGAAATTCAACCAGAGGAAACGGACGAGGAAAATCAAACTTCAGAGGTAGATCAAAGGACAGGAGGTCCAAATCAAGGAATCCAAGCAACAACTCGAAGGCTATCGAGTGTTGGAATTGTGGAAAGACCGGGCATTATAAGAATCAGTGCAAGAGTGCACAGAAGGAGAAGGAAGCGAAGGCAGAGGTGAATGCCACCTCCACTTCAGGAGGAGACGACGCATTGATATGCTCTTTGGAGAGCAAGGAGGAATCTTGGGTGTTAGATTCAGGAGCGTCGTTCCATGCTACCTCTCAGAAAGAATTCTTCGAGAAGTATGTTCCCGGAAATCTTGGATACGTATATCTTGGTGATGATCAACCATGTGCTATTGTGGGCAAAGGCGTGGTGAAAATTAAGTTGAACGGGTCAGTATGGGAGCTGAAGGATGTCAGGCATATTCCCGACCTGAGAAAGAATTTAATATCCGTAGGCCAGTTGGCTGGCGAAGGATATACCACGACCTTCCATGGAGATGATTGGAAGATCTCAAAGGGCGCAATGACAATTGCCCGAGGCAGAAAGACTGGTACCCTATATATGACAGCAGGTGCACGTTGTTTGATCTCAGTTGCAGCAGGCAATGAGACTTCAAAGTTGTGGCACCAGAGACTCGGTCATATGAGTGAGAAGGGGATGAAAATCATGCACACAAAGGGAAAACTCCCAGGACTGCAGTCAGTGGAGATGGACATGTGTGAAGAATGCATACTCGGAAAGCAGAAGAGAGTCAGCTTTCAGACGAGTGGCAAAACCCCCAGGAAAGAGAAGCTAGAGCTCGTTCACTCAGATGTGTGGGGACCAACAACCACCGTGTCCATTGGTGGAAAACACTACTTCGTGACTTTTATCGATGATCACTCTCGGAAAGTGTGGGTCTACTTTCTGAAGCATAAGTCAGAAGTATTTGAAGCTTTCAGGAGATGGAAAGCTATGGTCGAGAATGAGACCGGTCTGAGAATAAAGAAGCTCAGGACCAACAATGGCGGTGAGTATGAAGACACCGGATTCAAGAAGTTCTGCCATGAGCACGGGATCAGAATGGAGAGAACTGTGCCCGGCACGCCTCAGCAAAATGGTGTAGCTGAGCGGATGAACCGAACGTTGACAGAGAGAGCCAGAAGCATTCGAGTACAGTCAGGCCTACCGAAGCAGTTCTAGGCAGAAGCAGTCAACACAGCAGCTTACTTGATCAACCGAGGTCCATCGGTTCCATTGGAGCACAGAATACCAGAGGAGGTATGGTGCGGAAAAGAGGTAAAACTCTCACATCTTAAAGTTTTCGGTTGTGTAGCTTACGTGCATATTAGTGATCAAGGCAGGAATAAGCTTGATCCCAAGTCAAAGAAATGCACTTTCATCGGCTATGGTGAAGATGAATTCGGCTACCGCATTTGGGACAACGAAAACAAGAAGGTGATCAGAAGCAGAGATGTGATATTCAACGAGAAGGTGATGTACAAGGACATGCACAAGACAGATGACTCAGAGAGCGAGTCAATATTTGTAGATGCAGATGATGTCCCGAGTAACCTCTCGGAAGAACCAAATGCAGAGGGTCCTCAGCCAGAAGAGCCTGTTGGACGGGATGGTGCGCAGGAGCCCGACGCACCAGCTCCGATATTGAGAAGATCTTCTCGTCCTCCTGTACCCAACAGGAGATACATGAACTATCTGTTGCTGACATATGGTGGGGAGCCTGAAAGCTTTGATGAATCTTGTCAGTGTGGAGATGCGAACAAGTGGGAGCTTGCAATGAAAGATGAGACGAAGTCTCTCATATCAAACCAGACGTGGGAACTAGCTGAGTTGCCCACAGGTAAGAAGGCACTTCACAATAAATGGGTGTACCGGGTGAAAGAGGAGCAGGATGGTTCCAGAAGATATAAAGCCCGATTGGTTGTCAAAGGTTTCCAGCAGAAGGAAGGAATTGACTACACCGATATTTTCGCTCCCGTGGTGAAGCTAAATACTATCAGGACCGTGATGAGTATTGTAGCAATTGAAGATCTTCATCTCGAGCAGTTAGACGTGAAGACGGCGTTTCTTCACGAAGATCTAGAAGAGGAGATATACATGCACCAGCCAGAAGGTTTCTCAGAAGAAAATAAGAAGAACCTGGTGTGCAGACTCAAGAAGAGCTTGTATGGCCTGAAACAAGCCCCAAGGCAGTGGTACAAGAAGTTTGACGGCTTCATGCACAAGGAAGGTTTCCAGAAGTGCAACGCCGACCACTGTTGCTACTTCAAAAGATATCAGTCCAGCTATATCATCCTACTGCTGTATGTTGATGATATGTTGGTTGCAGGAGCAGATATGAAAGATATCAAGAGTTTGAAGCAGCAGCTGTCAAAGGAGTTTGACATGAAGGACTTGGGTCCAGCGAAGAAGATCCTTGGAATGCAAATCACGAGAGATAAGAAGAGAGGTCTCTTGCAGTTATCTCAGACGGAGTATATCAACCGTGTTTTGCAGAGATTCAACATGGGCGACGCCAAGCCTGTGAGCACACCCTTGGCTAGCCATTTTCGCTTGTCGAAGGATCAGTCTCCTCAATCAGAAGAAGAGAAAGAGAGTATGGCTCAGGTTCCTTACGCCTCAGCTATCGGAAGTTTGATGTACGCTATGGTCTGTACGAGACCAGATATTGGCCATGCAGTGGGAGTGGTCAGCCGGTTTATGTCGAATCCAGGAAAAGCTCATTGGGAAGCGGTCAAGTGGATTCTGAGATATCTACAAGGCACCACACAGAAGTGTTTGCACTTTGGTAAGGGAGAGGTAGAAGTGCAAGGTTACGTAGATGCAGACTTTGGAGGTGAAGTCGATCACCGAAGAAGCACCACCGGCTATGTATTCACCGTCGGAACTACAGCTGTTAGTTGGATGTCACAGGTATAGAAGATCGTTACCCTATCCACTACAGAAGCTGAGTATGTTGCAGTGACGGAAGCCAGTAAAGAGATGATATGGCTTCAGGGTTTGTTGACAGAGCTGGGATTCAAACAGGAGAAGAATGTTTTGCACAGTGATAGCCAGAGTGCGATACACTTGGCGAAGAATTCAGCATTTTATTCTAGATCGAAGCATATTGCGCTTCGGTATCACTTCATCAGATCCCTGTTGGAAGATGACGTGTTGAAACTGGAAAAGATTCCAGGAAGTAAGAATCTAGCAGACATGTTAACAAAGACGGTGACAGTTCAGAAACTGGAGTTGTGCGCAACTTCAGTTGGCCTTCATGCATAGATGATGAGGGCGGAGCCACACAGGAGAGGAGCGTGATGAGATAGCCCGTCGGCGTCGGTTTGGTCTCCAAGTGGGAGATTGTTAGTTTTGGGGGTGGATTCAAACCTTCGACGGCGGAGGAGCTCCGACGAGCTCCGACGAAGCTCGAAGCCCAGGCAAGCGAAGTCGACGAACGACCCCCCAGGCGAGCTCTGTGTTCGCCTCCCCCTTTACTCTGCGTCACAGCGATGGCGAGCTCTGCGTTGAAGGGGGGGTCCGAACTCTGCGTTAGTCTCGAAATTGGCGTCGAAGCTGTCGCTGGCGACAGGCTGTCGCCAGCCCATCCCCCATCCGCCTATATATATCCCCCTCGCCTAGGGTTTCGCTGGTGGTCACGGTGGCTTTCTCCCCCTTTTTTTTGTTTCTCTCTGGCGGCGACCGAAAACCCCAAATCGCAGAGGCGATTTTAATTCCCAGCTTCAACAGTTGTGTTGAGGGGAATTTAAGAGAGAGAGAGAATATCAAAGAGGGTTTTATATTGTGGGGTTCTCATTTATTCTCAAGTTGAGAATTGAAAGGGTTCATACCCTTTAATTATTAACACTGTAGCTACAGTGTTTTATTTGAGAAATCCCAGTTTAGGGGTTTGCTCTTGATTTGTAATTTCTTGTTTGAATAATAAGAAATTATCTGTGTGGCTCCCAAGGACGTAGGCAGTTGCCGAACCTCGTTAAATCTTGTGTACTGTTCTCTATTCTGCGTTTCCGTTGCATTAGGGATTTCAGCGTTAAATTCCTAACACCAAGGAGCAGTGGTTAACATCAACAGTTAGTTTCTGGTGGAAAATGTACATAATATTTTTGTAGTATGTTTTTTTTTGGTTTATAATTGGTTTATAGAAAATTTACTTTATACTATATGTATGTCCGGCTTTGGTTCTCATTTATATCCATATCAACGGTGGATGACGTCAAGGACCTCTCTTCACCTTCATGGATGTTTTGGAGAAGAAGGTTATACATCACTAGCTTTGAGAAATTAAGTTTTCTATCTACCAATTTTTATTGGATACAGTCCATATCCTTCTTGTGTAAAGATACCTTTTTTCAATGAACATGGTATATCCCTTGTTTTTTCTCTCTAAAAAAAAAAAACATTCCTACGTAATAAATTGAAAAGGCCTCAGGAATTATTCACATGTTTTGAGCCGGGATTTGCTCCTGATTTGTTGTAACATTATCTAATTTCAACTTGTTATGGCTTGATTAATTATATTTCTTGTAGCAGAAGTCTTTAGGGGGATCAAATTGATTCTCGGTGCATAGTTTAGTTATGACTTTTAAACCTTGGAGCACATGCTAGGATTGTTCTAACTGTAACTTATGAGGAACAGCTGGTTGCTTTATAAAAAATAACGTTACATAAGGAAATGTCTGGTCATTATGTTATGCTTAATGTGAAATATTATCCATAGGTTAGGCAGAATATGTTTTTTAGAAGTGGCCTTGTGTAAAGGTAGGAACAGTTCGTAGAGTTAGGGATTAAGATGAACCAACCTAGGTCTAATAGTATTAATAGTAATGAACATGAAGCATTCTATCCTTTTGGATTCAAATCCTCTCTAATTAGGTGGTAATTGGAGAATGTTCAATTATCCTAATTCTATTCAGTTATTCCAATTCCAACGGTAAAAAGTCGTGTAAAATTTTCACTATTACAATGCCGATTATCACAATAGTGGGTTTAAAGACAATAGTGGTTTTCAAGATAATATTTAGACTCCCACGTGGCTTAATCTTAGCCCTTAAAATTGGAATTAATAAAGGGTAAAGATTAGGATAATTAGACACTCTTCAATTACCACCTAATTGAAGAGAATCCTAATCCCTATCATTTTATGTTATTGAAGGTAAATATCATAAAAGTTTATGGAAGATCATCTTAGCACACCATCAATTTCTAGTAAATTCACATGTGTCAACCTCTTCCTAGGAAATGAAAAGAAAATTTTTATTAAAAATAATGGGAACAACTATGAGACTGGTGAAGTATATCCTTTCTTTTACTTCTCAATTTTAGAACAGCAAGGGGAAAAAAAACATTAATTTCGCTTTTGACTCATGTTATATGAATATTAGTTTGTTTTTTGTAAGTGTTCTCTAGTTTTTAATCTATCAATACAAATTTTTTTGCATGTTATAAGTACTTAGGTCGTGGGGGTCAGGATATAGGTTGCTTGTGTTATACCACTAGAATGTTACTTATCCAACACATATTATACTAGTATAACTTGCAAATATGACATCGCTTATGAACAACCAAACTAGCACAGACTTGTATTTTTCTAATTTTTAGCATGGTATATTTGATTACGTTAACCAAGTCATTAATTTAGCTGTTGCTTGTGCTTTGTGCAAATGGTTAATGCCTTTAAGAAAAAGATTCACAGATTCGCAGTAGACCATTTTGATAGACCCATTAATACACTCTTTGGTCTTTATTGGGGGCTACAGTTGTTTTCTTGTGAGCCATTTCATTAATAAAAGGACATAGAAAAATGATAGTGGTCATCTAAGTGTTTTCCTTAATTGAAGAAGAAAATGTTCTGATGTTAGTTTTCCTTGAGGAAGAGATAATTAATCAGCATATACGTATGAGCAAATACTTAAGGGTTGTTTTGGCTTATTGATCTTGATTTTGAAAATTCGGAAATTGTAAGAAATCTGAAAATTCCCAAAATTTTCCAATTAGTGAATATTTGTTTGGTTGAAAGAATAATAGAGTGGAAAGTTATTTTGTTCTTAAGCCTACATTTGTTCTTTATTGGGTGTTGCAACTACATTTTCGTGCTGCAACTACATCTAACTAAACACTCAAAGTTCTAGTTGGAACAAACATAATGTCCTACTACATCAACCTAAACAAATGCATGATGTTGCAACTATATTCGTAGCTCCAACATCTAATCAAAATATGCGCTTAAGGAACCTGCTGTTAAGCACTTACGCCCAAGCATCTAATCAAAATATGTACGTCTGAAAGAAATAACAAGAGTTAAAGGGAGAAACACATCTATTACTACTTTTAGATATTTATTTTTATCTATTTACTAAAGCTACTGGGCTAGTTTAAACTTCATTTCGTTTTTAAGCTCACTTTCAAAGTCATTCTTTGACTCAAAATACAACAAAAAAATTATTTGTAAACTCGCTTTGTATTCAAACAAACCGACATATGGTTTAAGTTGCTATATTTCACTTTAACTTGTTATACTTCTTTTCAAAATGATTAGGAATGTGATGTATTAAACCAAATGCTTAAAGCATTATGTTTAGAACTTTTTTTACACTGTAAACAGTGGCGGATCTAGGATTTCAAGAAAGTGGTGTCACTAGATAATTAGTAATTAAAAAGTTTACAACTATACCCGACAAGTTTTCATATTTTGAAAAAAAAATACTAGATAATCAAAATTTTAGGAACCCTATCAAATATATCATCAGTAACAGTATAAAATGCATAATCACTTAGTAAAATACAAAATCACTTAGTACGTAGCTCAACTATTAGCCTATGAAGAGAAATTTATTGTTTGGGGACTTTTTTTTGAAGGAAATTAAATAGGGCAGAGAGCCCTATCATAAATATATAAAACCTGAATAGAACGTCTTACAAAAGTAGTTATCTACCAATGATTTAGTCATCAGCTTCGAGGTGGAGAAAAAGCTAAATCATAAGTAGAAAACTAAAAGATATATACAAAAAAACCAAAACAAAGCTTAAAAAACCAGAAGATGGAGAAAACCGAAAAGAAAGATAGAATGTTTGTGTTGTTTGGGGACTTTTTTGGAAGAGAAATTTTGCCTTTTCATCTCCATGTGACCCAATTGTGGTTGGTTCCCCCTCCTCCTGCCCTATTTAATTCCACCAATAAATTTTGGACCAAACATAAACTCGCCTAACTCATATATAGTCGCTTGCTTTTGGGATTTAACAGTTTTTTATTTTCTATTTTTAAGCTAATCCTTCCAAGAGAAATTGCATATTTAGCATGTTATATTCCTAAACTATTTTATTAGCGCCTGCAACAGCTCAACTTGTCATTTTAGCTTGGTTGAGATGTCACATGAGAATCACATGAGAAATTGCATATTTGCAGTTTAATTAATTGGAAAAAAATGATGATTTGTCATCTAAGCCGAGGGCAGAAGAGTGCCATTAATTGACCCAAACTCATAAATTAGTTTAGGGAGTATAATTGATGACACTACTACATAGTACAACGAATGTATTTATGATTAAACAATTTTGATTGGCCTAATAGTACTGTTGTTGCTTGTGCTTCTTATGCTAATGATTGTAATTACTACTAATAATAAAATAATGACCACCTTTATGAAAATAATAATAACAATAATGACACCAACAAACCTTAAAATGCTTGAATTATTGCCAAACTTGTGATTAGTTAGCCGGTTTGTGATGTTTAAGTTGATTGTGATCCTTGTGCCAGCACACTGTCTGTCGTATTTCATCATTATATTTAAGTCATGGAAAAATATTTAGCAAAACAGACGGTTTTGCTAAATATTTAGCAAAATAGACCTCAAAAAAGAGGTCGATTTTGTTAAACAGACTATCCAAAACATACGGGACTAGTAGTTCCGTATGATTTAATCCCCTATTAAATTATACGAAACTACTAGTCCCGTATGTTTCGAATGTCTGTTTTATAAAATCGACCTCCTTTTGGCCTGTTGGCCAATAAAAAGGTCTGTTTTACTAAATATTTAACAAAACGGTCTGTTTTGCAAATTTCTTTCTTTATTTTTGAAAAATTCGACGCCTGTGAACGGCGACTAACAAGTACACGCGCTGCATAATTAGGCCACACCCTTTTAAGGTCGATCGTCCGAATGATTGATCGCTTGTCTCCCCAAATTCTCAGCGCCAACCAATTCGCAACCAAATATATGTTTTCCTCCCACACTGATCTCATGTGATCCCGAAACAAAGGCCACGGGCTCAGCATTTTTAACCCCACATGGGTATGTTTTTTATACGCAGTATAGAGTCATCTCTTTGTTATTTTTGCCGACGCTATACTGCGTGCATATCTCAACACTTACACAAGGATGTCACTGAAAATCATAACTAATCTCTGTGACACATTGATACCCCGTGACGGTGAGATGGCAGTCCATTGTCCAATTAGGGAAATAATAGGAAGTTGCTGCTAGCTACGTCTAGCATATTTCAGTCTTTATGCATATATAGTACTATAGCTGTTTTAATCCCCTCTCTGAAATGTTGTTTTACTTTTTGGTGTTTTGTTTTCTCTAGCTGTAGGAAAACAGTAGGTCTAGTGTGGTAGGTGACGACAATGGTCTGCTCCCTACTCACTTCTCCTACTGTGTTTTCTCCACCTAGAGCTGATGTATTCTCCTCTTCTGAACTTTTTTCAATATATTTAAATGAACAGGGCACTCTACCTTGTTTCTCAGGTTCAAAAAATAATAATAATAGGAAGTTGCTACTTTCGAAATGTCGCAAAGATGAATGCTCCAAACTTTCAAAATGTTGCGCTCTAGTTTCCTCTTGTTGGTGCCCTCTTGTTTAATACACTCAGTTTGTAAATAATGTCACTTTAATACCTTAAAACCACGGATGAAGGCCAGCATTATGGTAAAAAGGAGATAAAATCCGATTGTCTGTAGATCAATTGTCTGTGTATCACCAATTAGGTATTAGGAATCCATCCTTAAATTTTAACTATCAAACTCCTTTTAATTTATTTTTTAAGTGGTGTAAATTTGACAAAAAAGTTGCACCTTATTTAAATCACCCTTGATCCAGCCCGCAGGCTAATATGCTCGAAGCTCATGAAAGATATATTATTATTATTATTAGTAACGCTAGTGTATGAAATTTAATAAGTATCCTATGTGAATTTGTGATTTTTAATTATATTTTACAAAAGATGAACGTCGTAAAGGAATTTGGATCCTCGTATATTTCTTTTGGAACTGAACAATAATATTCTTGAATTTTTTTTTTTTGTGTGAAAATATCTTATTGATCGTTATAACTACAATTAACAATACATCCTCACCCTTCCCTGAATAAATTGAATTCATTAATCTTTTTACACTCTCCCTAAAAATTAACGGTTATGATTGGAGGATGATCGTCCAATTCTACAAAGAAAATATAAGAGAATCTGAATTCCTTCTTCTCTGATCAAAGTTGTACCACTTTGATTACATACACCTTGAATGATTTCAAATAGTATAAATCACATTGTTTGTACAGGAGTAAAAGAGCTAAAAAAAAGATGCAATTGTTAAGAAAAGAAATCCCCCCCTCGTGAGTTATCCCCAATGCTATATCTATATAGTGTTGATTATCAAGTAAAAATATGTTCTTCTGTCTATCATAAATCGAGATATGGGAGCTAACTGATATGAGCTCAAAACTACTATGATTTGTGTGAGCAAAGTCACACCACTTGACTTCATACACCTTCAATGACTTCAAATTGTATAACTCACAATATTGTTTAACCTAAATGACTTCGCGCGCTTTGAACGATTTCGGATAGTATGACTCACAATATTGTTTAACCTAAATGAATACATATATAGTTAACAAATTTAAATAAAAAAGTTACGATTGATCACAAAATGATGTAGAACACACGACGGACATGTTTATGTCAAATTGGGACAGTCGCAAGCTCAAACGCGGGTCCGGTAGAGGAAAATAACTTACTACGAAGAAACGACCATTACTTTCAAACCGTACGTCGGAATTGGACGAATTATATATTAAAATCGACTATCTCAACAAGACGGAGTCAACCAAACCTACTCATAAGGGTTCGGTTTGCTTTCTCCGTTTCGTCAAATTCCTTACGGTTTGAGAGATATCTACATTTTTGTCCAATCTTTACTATTTTTAGTAATGTTTTAGGAGTCTGTATTGATTAGGAAACAGATCCGATTTGATCTCAGATTTGACCGGTAGACTTTCCTAGTCATAAGGAGTCTTTTTAGGAGTTTTAATGTTTTAGGAATTCTTTTACTATTTTTGGTAAAGTTTAAGTCCTTGTAGAAGTCTTGTTTCTTTTTTTATTTAAGTAGAGTTTTGTAAGCCCTATTGGGGATTCGAAACAATCAAATCGAACCATTACCCTTCCGGACTTTGTAGAAGTCTTGTTTCTTTTTCTTGCTGAACCCTGCAACCCTGGATGAGGCTCCCCCTACCTCCTCTCAATCTTGAAGAACCCGAGAGCAACGCAGATCACAAGCTCGATCGTATCGTCGTCATCCCCGAATAATCCTGATTGCGTCATCATGCTTGCTGACTTCGCGAGCCAGCAGCTTCAATTCTGCCATCTAGGATGCAATCAAAGTAGGATTTCTCATGACTACGATAATGATCTTGGAGGTCAGGGAAGTCCTTAAGAGTGCGGTCGGCCCGGGGTAGACCGTAAATTTTCCGGGATCACGGCTCCAAGTGTTGTGCCTCGAGAAACCAAAACAATCGCCGAGAAAGATAAAGAACCAACCAAAATCAACAGCACAAACAATCCAACACCAGAATTACGTGGTTCGGCGAGATGCCTACGTCCACGGGGCAAGGAGGAGGGAGTTTTCACTATTAGAAATCAAGAGGAACAAACTAGGTTTACAAATCTCTCAAAAACCCTCAACAATCAACTCTCAATCTCTCCAATTGCTCCTAGAATAGAAGCCCAAAGAAAACTCTCTCAATCTGCTCAAATTCGTCCTTGCTCTTAACCCTAAAAAACACCCAAATGGTATTTATACAAATCCAAAACGAAACGGGTCTGAAACCAGACCCAACTCATAACCACAGCGGCGGTCGACCGGTGCGGTCGACCGCGATCCATCGCGGTCGGTCGGCCCGGTCGACCGCCCTTCCATCCAGCAGCTGATCCAAATTCCAGAGAGTTCGTCGGTCGACCGCGGCGGTCGACCGGCCCTGATCCAAATGCCCAGTACCAGTTGTGCACGAATGCGGTCGACCGCACCGGTCGACCGCCAACCTGTTTGCCTGAAAACATGATCCTAAGCACCATCTCTTCACCAAGATAATCTAGTGCTCATACATGCTGCTGCTCATCCAAAATCAAGCCTGGAATGTGCACGTAGGACCACTCATTGGTTGAATTAATCCTGCGGTGGTTTGTTTCTCGCCATGAGGTTTTTTGCCGACGGGTAGCAGGACAGAAGCCGATATTGTTGCTCACAAGATGGACTTCTCCAAATGAGCACGGGGAAACAGCGAAGGACGTCGGTGACCGAGTTTTCCTGTCGGGGGCAACGACTGTTTCAGTGTATTATTCGGCAAGTAATAAGGTGGGGTCGAAGGGAAACTGCGTGTACTACCTTCGAGCAAAATGAGTATGCCGGTTTTGTTGGGGAATTTTAGTTTCCCCGCCTACTACGATCTCCGCAATTTGGAAGCTAATCCACAATCAATAAGATTGAAAACAACCGCAATCAAGAAGAAAGAACGCCGGTATTTACGTGGTTCGGTCGACCAACTTTGACCTACGTACGTTCACGGGCAACAATACGAGAAATCCATTATGTATCAGGGAGAACTACAAGAAGAACCACTCAACTCTCTTCTCTCAATCTCTCAACCTCATATACATAATCAACTCACATATTCTCTTCAAAACTCAATCCTTACAATCTTTTTGAACGGATAAAGACTGCGAAACTCTCTCCCAATGTTGTAATCTTTTGCACGGATAAAGACCGCAAAACCCTCCCCTCTTACACAATATTCTTGAATCAGGTCACGCCCTCTGCTAACCCTATGTTCCAAGAATATTGGCTATCTCCCTTCTCCTTGGTTTTTCCTCCAACAATAGAAGAATATATATAGGGAAATTAAAACCCTATCTCTAGCCTAACTTCCTAATTAAAATAGGATTCAAACTCCTAATCATGATGAAACTCAATCTCCTAATAATTATAGATATCTAACCCTATCTAATTCTCATGAAATTATACAAAGAATCAAAAACACATATTATAGTTAATATGTAAATATTATAAAGTTATTATCAACATGCTTATTATACTATACTATATTATAGCTAATTTAATATATTAGTAATATTTATTAAATAATATAAAACGATAATAAATAAAATATTAAGTATAATAATATGATAACATATTAAATACCAATATTTAATATGTTAATAATGTATTATATAATAAATAAATAATAATAATAAATAAATAAACTAATAAAAATAATAAAAAGGTTACTGATAATAAATAATAATATAATATTGATATGAAAATATACTATACAATATTATAATCGCTATAATATTATTAACTTTTTAATAAATAAATTTATGATAAATTAATAATTATAAAATATTGTATAATAGTAACATATTTAATAATAACAAAACAATATAATATTATTATTATAATAAAATATTGTATATTAAATGTAATATAATATATAAAATATTAATATATTATGTAATAATATAATTTATTATAAAGTAAAATAAGTTTTAATAGTAAAATAATTTATTGCTAACAAATATTAATGTAAAAATAATATATTCATAATATAATAATATTTATTTATATCATAAATACTAATATATTATTAAAGTATTATTAATAAACTCTAACATATTAAAAACTATATTATATAATATAATATTAAAATATTTATAATATATTAATTTATTAATTAATACTAGTAATAACATAATATTAACATTATTAATAATATTATATACGATTTTTCTATAGAGTGCTCATGGGCACTCTATAAGAGAGGAGAGAGATAGAGAGAAATGAATAGCTCATGGGCCCCCTGATTTGCATTAATTTTTTTACATAATTCATTTCTCTCAATCTCTCTCCTCTTATAGAGTGCCCATGGGCACTCTATAGAAAAATCGTATTATATATATGAATAATAGTATAATATTATATTATATGAATAATAGTATAATATTATATTATATTAATAATAGTTTAATATTATATTAATAGTAAAATAACATTATTATAAAAATATTAATATAATATACAACAATAACAAATTGATATACTTAAATAATTGAATATATAATTATTTGAAAATAATATGTAATAAGTATAATATAATATAACTCATTAAAGTAGAATATAATATTATAATATATTATACAATATTATATTGCATTACATTTAATACTTATAATACTATAATAATGTAAACTAAATATTATAACATTTTATTTACAATATAATTTATTATAATTAATATATAATATATTAATATGTTTAATACTAATGTTATAATGGGTCAAACTAGTGTTGACCAAAAATATTTAACATGGTGTTTGAAAACATTTTAAGGGAAAAACATAACACCATGGTGTTTTTTTACAAAAACACAACAAGGAAAACATCATAGTATCCAAACGAAACCTTAGTAAAACCGTTAGTTTCATTATGGTGTTTGGTTCTTTAGACGTTTGGATAGACATTTGCATGCAAAATTTTATGTTAATGATAAAAATGGATGGCCCAGTGCACGAGGCGAGGCTCCTTCCATTGTGGGTTCCAGGGAGGGTCAATCACACACAACCTTAGCCCGAGATGTTAATGATAAAAAAAGATTAAATTTCTCACTTTATATAGAAACTAGATTTTCTTCTCCAGAATCTTTCTTTTCAACTTTCAAAATCCGTGAATTCTTAAGTTCAGAGGTTTAGCCTGACATCTATTCAAGTGCAAAATTGCGCCTAGAAGAACAAATCTCCACTATAAAATTGATGAGTTTTCATTAATGGTTATAGATGAGGGGGCTTCTTGAAAAACATAATATAAATGAAGAGGGTTTGTTGTAGCTTGTAATTTACAAAAACATAGTTTAATTTTCTTTGTGTTTGAGTTACTAATTTATTTTTATTTTTATTTTTTTGTTGCAAAGGATGCGTTTGTCCGTATGTAGGCTGTTTCGAAAAAGTGGTTTGGGAGCTAAGGTTGGAGAGCAGTACGGAGCTCTTATTCCTTATTGTAACATTGACCTATTCCATATTCCATTTTCTTAGAGCTTTTATTGATTATTACTAAAGATAATGATGCGTCCGTTTTGACTTTTTATCATAGAGCAAGATACTTTTTTTTTGCGTGGGTTTCTATTCCATACGTTTTTATGTAAACTCCAAAGTTGTGGTGATGTTAGGTGTTACGACCTACAGTATGACTGTTTTCGTATGTGTCAAAACCTGAACAATTTTTATGTTACAATGCCTTCTTTTTCCAAAATCCTTTTTAAAGGCATGTCTGATGGAACAATGACGAGAAACCGACTTCTTAAACCTGCAACAGTCTGCGGGTCTCTTTGATGAGCTACCCGAGGTCAGTGACTCCGATGAGACCAATGGCTCGGTTAATGCCTCTACTGACACTGGTGTTAAGATTCATCAGCCTGATGCAGTCGGATGTCAACCTGCACCTCCGACTAACCATCAAGATCCATCATCATATGTCCAAACCATGGATGTTTCCACTGTTGGATTTCTCGATACCTCCCCTACCCAAGTCTCTGCTAATTTCAACGATGAGTTCCCCCACGACAAATTGCCTCAGGATGGAAGCTTGCACTTTCAAGAGCAACATGACGGTGAGTTTTAAATTCGGAAGAAAATAGCTTGAAAATATCTATCATCATCATATAACTAGTGATCACTTAGTTACGTCCGTGACAGATATATGGGATTTGCGTACACTGAATGGTTTACTGGCGTATCTTGATATTACAGATGATGATATACATTATAATCCTCCACCAGGGGTAACAACTTCACTCAACGTGATAGTAATTATTCCTGAGTATGAAATTATTGATTTTTACTGTGACTAACATTTTTACAGGTTGATGCCGCCAACGTGCTGACATTGAGGAAGCCAGCGAATCAGACTGCGGAAGATGCTTGAAATGTTCTCAGTTCTTCAAGGTGAGTTTTCAAATTGATAAATATGACAGGTAAAATTCTACCCTTTACGAAATACGCGCATAATTTGCTATGAGATGTATGTATGATTCCGAGTTATCTTCATGATGGGGATCTAACGGTATGTATTCTTCTGGCCAGGGATTTTGACCGATGATATACTGGACACCAACTTCTGCTAGATGTCTCAAAATTATTGGCTTATTTTGGCTTTTGTATTGTGTTTTGACTGTCAAGATTGTTGGGTTTTAGTGTTTGTGTGTGCGTGTGTGCGCGTGTGTGTGTTGAGACATGATCATTATATAGTTAGAGGTTACTAAAACGAGAGTTTTGTTCCTTTGAAAGCTTCTTTTAATTGATACTTTTATAAGTATTGAGTTTGAATGTCAGAAATTGCCAGCTTAGTGACTATGCCATTACTAGTTACATATACAGAATGACAATAAATTCTCATGCATCTTGCATCGACAAGTACCTAAAAGTTTAATGTCTAGCCTTTGCAATAATCAAAGGATCGTTTGCTCACTGAGCAGTATATGTATGTAATTAGAAAACATTACCTTGTCAGCAGAGAAAAATCATGAATGGTTCCTTCAGACCGCAAATAACCTCCCTGTGAAACATTGCTCTCATTTCTGACCTTCATCTTTGTGCATATACTGCAAAATCAAAATACAAGGAGTGTCAACTGGCCTTCAAGGATTCATGTTACATTTATCTTATTATTGAAATTGAAATGCCATCTCTACTAAGACTTAAATACTCCAAAAGAAAATCACTGTCAAATACCAATCCTGAAGGCTTAAACGGAACATATCTTTCACCTTGGATATAAATGAATAAGAAAATTCACACGCCATTACGATTCTATTCAAATTATTCCAGTGTACAATGTTTATTGGCTCCAGCAATAATCGTCTCAACTGATATTACAGATTAGTGTTCATAGAAACGTCAAATGGGGGGAAATACAGGGAAAAGAAGAAAGAAAAATACAACACTTTGGATTTATGTTTGAGACTATAATTCTTTCGTTCTGTTTTGGTGGGGCCAAGAATCACTTTTTATACAACAAAATCTTCAGAAGCTGATATCTGAAGTCACAATCCATTATCAAGAAGTTGATTTTCATGAGACTACTGATGAGGGTGTGAACTTCCTAAGGATTTTCAGGAAACACGGTTTGGATAAAATCCAAGAAGCGTTTGGAGTAAAACTCCGGATCCACTACTGAGATGGAGAGAGAATCAAACTGAATAGATTTGTATGCATGCTCTATTTTCTTGTTCATGTCATACGCCTGCAATATATCAATGATCCCAAGGTAGAGCACGACATCATAAACTTCATGGAAAGCCTGGGTTTCATCCTGAGCTGGAATGAGCTCTGCCCTTGCTGGCATATTAACTCCAAGTTGGATCTGAAGTCTGGTTAAATAAACATATGTTAGAGTTACATAACTAGAAAAAATGCTCATCAACGTAATTTGATTAAAGCCAAGCTTAGGGAGGAAAACTTCATAATATTTCAAATAACGTACGTAGAAGAATTGAAGATGCCATTTTTCAATAGCTTTATTTTCATTACTTATAAAGGTAAGATGAATAAGTCATTAATTGTAGGACAACATGATCAACTCATCCTTCTAAGTATCGGTGAACTATCAACTTAAGTATCAATTTACCTATTTTCCCCCTTAAACTATGTTTATGAGACCAATATGGTCATTTCGTGAGCATGCAATCAACTATTTAACAGATCAATGACGTGACACTGTTTTTTTGCATTTGGTGACGGGTATTTATCACATTCTCTCCTTTTTTCTAAACCCCCCCCCCCCCCCCACCCCCACCCACCCAAAAAAAAGTTAATCCAACTACTTTTCCCCCAAATTTTTTTGCCCTTCGTGCCTTCTATAGAATTGAAAAACCAGTTTTTGAATTGCAGATTATACAAAAAAGAATGCAAAAAAACCATTGTCATGTTATTGATCCATTAAATATTTGATTGCCGGCTAAGAATATGACTATATTGGGCACATACACATAGTTCAAGCAGGTAAATAGGCAAATTGATACTTTAGGAGGAAATTGAGAGCTCACCAACGCTTTAAGGGGAATTTGATCAGTTTGTTCTTGATCGTGAACCATAGCAACTTAACCAATATTTCTTGATGAACATTTTCCCACTTGTGCTACATTTGTAGTTTTTTTAAAGAAAAAAAATTACACTAGCATATCATGTTAAAATAATAAAAATCCATGTTTCGAAAAAATCTAATGAATAAGTATTTAGCATACAAATGGTTTACACATCCACTTATGGAAAGAATGCAGAAAACTCACCTAGCTGTACCAGGAAGTAGGAGATCTACTTCCTCATCACCAGCAGCTGATGCTCTGAGGCGGCTACCACGTATATGAGGACCCGCAACAAAACTGTTTTCACTGCTTCCATGAGGAACCAGAACAAGGCCTTGCGGGTAGTTAAATATCTCATCCTCTTGAGCATCTACAAGTGGACAATCATAGAATCAATGGACAACTTCCAAGTTGAACTCTATTAATTTCTCCTTACTTTGTTAATCAAAGGAAGATGGTGAATTAAATTTTCTACAACATTGCAGCTATACTTAGAATTTTTCCATTTATCGACCTATTTGAATATTTATGTGAAGAGCGAGCAGTAACAGTACTCAGAGAACTACATGAAATGAATTATGTGTAAGAACAAAAAATTTCTGTGCATAGTGGCTTAGTTCAATGGTGATTCAGTTATGTTGACTCCTAGCTCGCAGACGGACATGTCCGAGAAATAAGCAAAAGACAAGGTAAATATATAAATTTTCTAAAAAATATAAGGCCATAAGTTCTGACGTTTCTGGAAGTAATAGTGGAGCACACAAGACAGACTTCCCAGGAGGTTATCCATCATACTCTCTTGTATACGAGGCTTTATCCTAGTTCTTCTGTGACAGATGCTAACTGCAATTGCAATTTTTTTGTTAAGCCATGCATACTCAGAACTATATGCCATATGGCACTTAGTTGTTCTGTACGCTCTGATGGCTTTGGATATTTGGATCTGGTACCATCTGTGACCATCATTCCTAAAGGTCACCCTCTCTGTGTAGTGTGTAGCCAAACATGCCTGTGCCCGTGGATCAATTTGATTGTAAACTCATTAAACTATATCACAAGAGAAGCCATCCTAGCACAGAACTGATGTGCAACTGTTCATTTTCAGGTCTTGACAATCACGAGCCAGATAACAAGATATGCCAGAGGTACGGATTTTTTGAAGCTAGACAGCAGAGATAACTCATAAATTGCAACGCCTTATACCAAGATAAATATAAAAACATCAGTATTCCTGAAATAGCACTCATCAAATGGGTTTGTATCCAAAAAACAAAACGCCTTGTACATAAAGGCAATGCATGCAGGCAATTCAGCGTGATGCCTATTTTCAATACTACGAACAGCTTGAACTTGAGAGGAGAAGTAATTCTTAGACATAAGATGATGCAAGAGCTTATTAGAAGGATGCATTAGTCACCTTCCTCTGAAACGATAGTCAGTCCATCTCCTGTCAAACTTCGACGAAATGATACACCAGTTTGCAGATGTTCGGGAGCCCGATAATGCACACCCAACAAGAGGCTGTAGTCCATTATACACTGTGATTCCAAGAATTTACTATCAATCTCAATCTGCCTGCAAGAGATATTGAAATAGTCACTAGCTGAAGCATTAGAAACTACAATTGAAAAGAAAAGCCATTAATTTTAGTTACAGGTGAACAAGTAGTACAATTAATAATGCGCACGTAAAGTATCTTAACTATGGATGAACAATCTGATACAGTCATCGGAGTATATTTAATAAATATTCTTGGTTAAACTCTATGTACTAAGTTAAAGTGAATCAGTCTTAGCTAAAGAACAGTGCAACTACTTTTTGGCCAACATGACACATAAATCAGGAACATTTGATGATAGCATGAATGAGAAAGCATAAAAAGTTTCTTGAGCATCATCTTACTTCAGTAGAGCATCTCTCCAAGAAGGTTCCAAATAGAAAGAATAGTTTAGATCCAAATCTTTAAGGGTTGTATTCTCATCAATTTCAATGTTCTTGGAAGAACGTCCAAGTGATGATCCTTTCAAGTCAAATCTTCTATGAATTCTTAGTTCTGTACAAAACATGTTTCCCATGACAACGAACCGGAACTGCAAATGAGAAATAACACATAAAGATGACTATCATTAAGAAAGCCAATATAAATGTTAACCAAATGCGTGGAAACAAATTACGATCAATTCACAGGAAATACTGAATTATGACTATCCTGAAGGGGAAAAAACTCCAGGTATTACCTTTTGTCCGCTAGAGGGTATAACCCTGTGCAGACCAAAAAACTTAGTTATCAGTGTATTGTCATACGTGCGCACATGATGGTAGTAGATAGGAAGCATCCGCAACAAAACCTACACATTTAAATACTGTTACACTCTGCTTATTTCTGATTGCACAAATTGAAATTTTGATTTCATGAACATGTTTTGGCCCTATACAATATAGAGAGATAGTGAGCATATAAAACATAAAAGGTGAAAAAAGATTGACTAAAAGTCTACAACAAAACACAACTTGTAAAACAACGTGAAGTATATGATACAAGAGTAATCCAGTATCATGAAAATCAAAGATATTAAGTTCCTTGCTAATGGGGCAGAATAGAGGCAAAAAATTGGCTGTCTTCTTATTAAGAAACACCGCCTGATCAAACAATACTTTTTAGTTTTTGATATGACAACCTTTGGTCCTTCAGATTATACTATGCTTTCAACATGTATGCAATTTCATGCATATGATCATTTTCCACCATTTTGATTAATCCTTGAGGTAAGAACGAATATAGGAGTGATTCAAGGCATTCATTGAGTTTCTTCTGATGTCAACCATCTCCGACCACCTAAAGCTAACTGCCCAACAATATAGAATTTTTTTTCAAACAGATGGGAAAAGGACAAGTTAAGGAGATGGAGGTGAAAAATGTTTTTACTCTTCATGCTGACCACATAAAACCTGAAATAAGAGATAACAATGGAGGAACGTCGGAGACAGAAAATAACAAAAGAAAATTCCAGCATAGACTACAGTCAGTTGCACAATGTATATGTATTTCTTGGTATGGTATGTGGGGGTAGTGAATGAGGAGGGTATTCATATGTGTACATCCAAAGTCACATTTGTAATTGGGACATCAAAAGTCTTTAGGTTGAAGTTGGAGCACTCTGTGTTCTTGGATATTAACTGACACGATAAAATTTGACCAAGGAGGTGCACATAGTCAAGAAACCTATCAGTATTGAAGGGTTTAAACCTGACTGTCCTCTAGAAGTTTGTGGATGGAATAGCACGATCATGCTAACACAAAATAACTCATCGCATCATATACTGCAGGAAAATTTTGACAGAACAATGAATTTTTATATGATTATGGCAGTACTTGAACAAGGTCATTGTGAAGGAAACCGCAAGATCACAGTGAGGTGCAGAATAGAAAAAGTAACAAAATACATCAAATGATCCCAGCATCTTTATGTAGGTTGAAGCTCCTTTATCAATTTTTGGTAGTGCAATATCTAGATAAATACTAATATTTGGAGTATAGCACCATAGTAACAAACTGGTATGGGAATTAGGTTATGTTCGGAGTTGGCAGGGGAATATCTAGCAAATAGTTGTAGTATAATGCATGGTAACAAACTGGCTTATGGAAAATTAGATTTAAATTTTAATATTATAGAGAGAGATGCCTCTGTCATAAGTGATATGTAAGTTTCTACTTTCCAATTTACTAACTCTTCCATACATAAAGATATCAAATTTTGAAAGCTAAAGCACCTTCACTTCGGATTTACGGAGGGTCTTAATCATGAAGCGATCATCTTGAGAAAGGAAAAACACACTGCCACTCTTCCCAGGGGAAGAGAGCTCTCTGAGTGCAGCACTACCACAAATGGACATCATGTAATCTGCAGCATCAATCTTGAACAACTCTCGTAAATTTCTGCATCCAGTTACGGTAGACAAGTCTAGTTAAGAATTTAACATTAAACTCATGCAGTTAAAACACAATAATAGGATTCTATCAAAATATTATAATAGAAGGATATCTCAAAGGAAGAACAATTTAAGAAACCAAGGTCAAGCAAAAATTACAAATGTCCTCACATAACAGCTAAAGCTAAAACCTTTTCAGTATAGACTTCTAGATAACATTTATATAGGTCAGGGTACTGATATGAAGCTTCAAAAACTAATATCAATACTGCAGTAAATATTTCTCCTAACTTTAAGGGCTAAATCATTACCACAGTAAATAACATAAAGTAGGAAATCCAGAATGAAGTGCTAGTGGGAAAGATAAATAGTAGTTCATCCTAACTCTTGTCAAATCCGTTCCTCTTCTGTTTAATGGAAAAAAAATGATATTAGCTTGAAAAATGCTAGAAACTTAGAGACTCAGGTGCATATCGTAGAAATCACCCACAAACATATGAATAATTAACCGTCAAGTATTAACTGGTTGCTGCTTCTCCAAATATCAAAAACTTTTTACTGGATTGATTCCCAATTCTACTTGAAGAACAGAATACAACTAAAAGAGCGGGAATGTTGCATTATCGGGAAACAATCACATGATGAGCCAAAAAATTCCTTTATTTGTTTCTGCTATAACAAACGCGTGGTGCAAAGGAAACCATTTAGTCTATTTTAATTCAACTATGTTTCATTTCCTTCTTGTTTATAAAAAGTACTCACACTTGAACAGACAGAAGTGTAGTATTCTGCCAAGCCTGTATTCAGATCAGAGAATATTTTTTGAACAGAAATACTCTCAGCATGACGTAAGGTACCCTCTTTTTCTAATTACATAGTAGATTTATAAATTATAATTTTTTTGTAGATTTATAAATTATAATTTATTTAACTTTTTATTGAGGAATTATGACATGACATAGCCCTGCCACTTGAGCAATGAGTTGTATAACACCACGTGACTTTGTTGTTTTTACAAGAACCTTTCTGAAGATGTGAATTCATGATTCTACAAACCTGAACACCATTGGGCAGTAGTCTTTCCACTTAAAATCTTCTGAACGGTGGGAAGGTGTTAGCTGTGAACCTCCTTTAGGAAAATCCATCCAAAAGCTTGCTCGAGGACCAAAATCAGATGCACGAACTTCTCGTCTCTGAATTGGGGTTATCTTACCTACTGTATACCTGGCATCAAATGCTCAGCATCAATAATCCACAGAAAAGATGAATGAAAACAGCAGATGCTAAATTAACTGGTAAACTAGCATCTATATAACATAACTGGATTATTTATCTTTACAAATCTGGAACTCCAAGGAGCTACTACCATAATAGCTACTTGAAATAAACATTTAGAATCTAAATAAAATGTAGAAGCAGCAATGCTACAAAGGAAGATCCAAATAAAGCAGAATTTTTAGTTGAAGGTGAAATTTAAGGAGGGAGGAAAATATAATCAGAATGGAGAACACAGGGAACTCAGCCCTCAATACAAGCAGTCAATAATATCAGTATTCATTAATTGAAATATGAACAAGCATAGGAATTGTGTTTATAGCATAAAATCATAAGTCAACACTGGCAATTTCTAACTACGCTCAAGTTCTAAGAAAGGTAGAAAATATGAAGTTAAAATCCTAAATAAAAGATAAAGTCAAACCTGAAGTTCTATTCTGTTCAAATTCAAACTGATAATTAACTAATAGATAAAAATATAAAGAACCAATTTCCTAAATGTACAATACAAACTCCAAGATGATTTTGCAGGCTTCAAAAGATCTTCTATTACATCACTTAAATGTCAAAGTTTGGCCGTATAATTCAACAAATTAAGGCAAACATACAAATTGACCAGACTAAAGGCATCAACACTATGTTGAAATTTTTAGAGTCAGTGGTCCTGGAAGTTGTACTGGTCCTGTATATAAATAAAACTATAGGATTTGCAACCATTGTGGCGGATTAGCCGACCTTGCTATCTTTGATGGTCGTCATAGAAGGACCACCTTGGTTGGCAGGGTTCTGATGGGATGGTGCCCACGGAGAAGATGACAAGTGCTGGTGAGGTTTGGGAATGGGCAAGTGTCAACTTGATGACTGATGAACAACATAATTTGATAAGGGATTGGTGCAGGCTGAAGATAGAGTTACATGAAAAGGTCCTCTATTTAAAGCCCTTGGTTGTGTATAAAATTAACTGAGTCAAAAAGGATTATAAATTGCAGAAGTCACCATTTTTATTTTTGTATTAATGTTAAATTCATTCTAGACTAACATATAAGGATTATTAAAAGAATTAACGGCTAAATTACTAAATTGGCATTTTTTGCAGGACCCAATTTTCCCTTTTTTCACTTGCGACACTATGGTATTAATATCAAAATTAATACCAATTTGGTTATTTTCTTATATAAAATAATATAAAATTGAGGTCATATGTTAGTATAAACACCATAACGTCGCAAGTGAAAGAAAAAAAATACCATATTGGAAATATGGTCCTACCAAAAATACCAATCTGGTAACTTAGCTGAAAATTAACTGATATTAGTCTGATGAGAAGCCCTAGAGTATTTTTATTGAAGAGCTTATATTTTTCTGTAAAAAGAAATGACCACTATTTGTTTAAACATAAACAGAAAAATCTGAAAACTCAAAAACACCTTTGAAAAAAGAAATATGGTAATAGCTTACTACATAACGATAAAATCTGTTCGATTACAGATTTTGGGATCAAAGAGGAACATAGGTTACCGTAGATATTTACATGTAAATGTTAAATTTATACTTGTATTGATGCTAAATATATTATTATCTTGTTAGAATCTCGTGAGAAGAGACTCTAAAAGCTGCTTAAATTAAGATTTTTGCGATCTGTAAATTATTTTTGCTCCAAAGTATCCTCACAACTATTAGAAGGTTATGGCAGTTGGCTTGTGCTTTGCTATTTTTGATGCGTGATAGAAGCTTTTTTCATTACTTCTTTAAAATAATTTTGCTTCTGCAAAAAGTAGCATCACATGTTAATGGCCTAACAATAACCAGAACAGTATTATGTTGCATTGGGATTTTTGGACTACTTATTAAATTACTGAAAGGTAAAACTCTATGTGCTACTGATGACCATTATTAAAGAAAATAATTATGCTCCTCCAGAAAATTATAAAATAAATTTGAACAATAATTAACTGCAACAATTTTACACAAACCAAGACAAGGATATAACCAATTAAACAAGCTGAGATGAAGAGTTTCATTAAGAAACATGTGGCACAAGATCAACAGCAACAATATAAAAGACAAATTAACTAATGAATTAACTGGAAGTAGTGAAATTTGTTAATTCAAATATTGAAAAATCAGAATATTACCTGATTCCAAGCTGCAAACTAAGCATTAGATCATAACTTCTGTGTCCCTTAATAATGGTCTCCCCTGGCTTTTTAATGTCCTTCGCCAGCTTCTTATGACGCCTTTTTTCTCTTCTAGATGATGAAAAGTTATTATTGACTACTAGCTCACTGATAAGAACACCTTGCATATATTCCCGTTCTAGTATGGGCACATTTGCAACAGCAACTTTTTCATCGCTAGCAGATTCTCCATTAAACAATGATATGTCATGCCCAATAACTTTTTCAATAGCCACTTCAAGGCTCCAACGACGTTCCAAAGAAACATTCTTGTTCCGAGACTGTTCATAATTTATAAGGTTGACTTTAGGAAAATTTTCTGATGAGCCACTATTTGATCCTTGATTTTCATTAACCTTCATGTTTCCCATATCGACAGAAGAAGCATGAAGGATCCGTGATGCATGATTTTGTCTTTTTAAATCAGGTAATAGCCCTCTATTTCTTAAAGCATTAATATAAACCTCCTGTACAGCTGGAACCTTGCTTCCTTTAGGATAAAAGGATCCTTTACCATCCTTCAAGCCCCTGGTCCAGGTTCCAACATAGCACCCACCATCACTCCATGAATAGACTCCAAAGCCATGCATCATGCCATTCAAGAAGTTTCCTTCAAACACGTCTTCATTTTTCCAAGTAAGAGTTCCCTTCCCTGACATTTTTCCTCCTTTCATATTACCAACATAAACATTTTCGTTGGCCCATACATATTTACCTGGACCTTCTATCACTCCCTGAATCCAAGAACCTTCAAAGAAATCCCCGTTAGGATAAGTCTGATACCCCAGTCCATGTTTAAGATTTAGTTTCCACCGTCCTTTGTATATCAAACGATCAGCTCCACTGTAGCAACCGGTACCATGCATATACCCTCCAGAAAATTCTCCTTCATAAACAGCTCCAGATGGCCATGAAATCTTTCCATTACCATGTCTCATCCCTCTTTTCCACTCACCTTCATATATGCAGCCATCTGACCACACATACTTGCCTTGTCCCTCTGGCATGTTCGCCAATAGTGTCCCAGAATACCAGTCGCCATTTGGAAGTAGAAGTTCGCCAACCCTAAGGCCAACTGTTTCACTAGATAAAGGAGACGCTTGTCCATTGGCTGAATGAAATGAGAGCGCTTTTTCACTGATACAACTGACATCACGACATAACCTAGCTCTTCCTGAGCAAGATGCCCCTTTGTTATGATCATCGGTGACCACAGGGACTGACATGCATAATCCCCCAGAGGGGTCAGTCCCTTAGCAGAAGTAAGAGTTCAATTGTCCAGACTGAAAAAAGAGGGAAAAGAAGAAGAAATGAGAGAATATCCAAAAAAAACTTGCATGTAATTATGTTATTTCTGGTTATTTAACTTTTCAAACAATAGTAATAAGAAGATGAGAACAAGGACAAGAAGAAATATAAATTTATGAGATTTTACCTCCATGCAAGAAACATGAGATGATTACATAAGAGAATTTAGACCAGGTTCTCAAAAATAAAACTATCAAGAAAGAAAATTGCATGGCTTTCTTTCCACTAAAGGAATTGGTGTTAGTGGAAATCCTGACAGAACATGCACAAGACTGGACGATATATCACCAGTCACTGAACTGAAGTACTGAAAATATTTAACATATTATTTCAAATCCAAAGTCGAAAATATCAAGCATGTTGACTTCAAAATGCACTTTTGTTTCCTGAAGGATATTATATCAGGTAAAACTGGGAACACATGCCACCTAATTCCTCTCTATTTTTCTAACTTGTGATAAAGAATACTAGTGCTGATCATGAAGTCAATGTAAACTGGGACATTGCAGTAATATTCGTAATCTATTAGTACATTTGCGAAGGTAATATAAGCAACATAATCCCCAAGAATTATGCATGCACAAGAGTCTAAAATATGAACTCACCACAGCTTTTAATGTACGAAAAAGCAACTCCGATCATACCAATGCTTGTTATGATGTAAAACACACTACGGATATATTCATAGAGAAATTGGACCGTCAAAAGCCTAAACGGGGCCTCCGCAAAGGAAATAACTTCTAATGAAGAACAAATCATATCTCTCAAACTGCATGTCCGAATTGGACGCATTATATATGAAAATCATGTAGTTTTTCTGAGATGGAGTCAACCAAACCCATCATTGCTTAGTTTGTTGCCATCTGTTTTGTGAAATTCCCTCTGAATTGAGAGATATCAGAGTTTTTATTAGCTTTTTATAATTTTGGGTAATGTTTCAAGAGTCCGGTTTGGTTAGAAAATAAATCGGGTTTAATTACAAATTTGATATATTTGTTTCCTCAATCGTAGGGAGTCTTTCAATGATAGTTTTCTTATTTCTATTTTTGGTAAAATTTGAGTCCTAATAGGAGTCTAGTTTACTTTTGTATTTAAGCAGAGAATTGTAAGACCTAGGGGCACACCTTTTCATATATATTCCTCTATTATATTCTCTTCATGTATTCGAAGTTCTTCGTGGATTTGAAGATCGTTCTTTGTGGATTCAAAGAATCTTTGATGGATTCCAAGGTTTATTACTTCCACTCTGTGTTAGTTGGAATCAGAGTCATGTTCTCCGATCCAATGGCAATCGATGAAGCCCATGTTATTTGAACTGAGTTCAATGAGTTTCGAAATGAGCTTGATGGGTTGAAGACCGAGTTTAACCAGATGAAGACCACTATAGACCCACTTGAGTCAGCAATAGAGTGTCTGAAGCCGGTACGAGTTCAAGATCGTGCTGATTGTCGCCGTTGATGTGATCCGACTCCAAAGGATGAATTCAATAGTGACATTGATGATTATGAAGCCCCGCACTGAGGATATGATTGCAGAGACCAACGACAATGGAACAAGTGATGCTGGAGGATTCAAGAGTTGACAAGTGGGAGAAGATGAAGAAGTTTTTGAAAGCATGTTTCCTACCTAGTGACTACGAATAAGTCTTGTTTGGTCAATACTAAAATTGCAAATAATGTGACAGAACTGTTGATGAGTACATGCAGGAGTATTACTGGTTGTCATCCCGCAACAATTTAAACAACAATGATGCCCAACAAATGTCTCGTTATATGGAGGGATTGAGGATTGCAATTCAGGATCATGTGTCATTGCAATAGACGTGCACTTTGGCGGACAAGATTAGCCTATCTGAGAAGGTAGAGCAACTTGGTTAGAACAATAAAAAATCATGGGTAAATTCGGAGGGTTCTCAGAGAAATTATAATCGTACCGAGAACAAACAGTCTCAATCTGCTCCTGATCCAGATTTTACAATTAAGAAGAATACGGCACCAACAACAACAATGGAAAAGGAGACTACACCAACAAACCCTTATGCTAAACCTGATCCAGTTAAGTGCTACAGATACGGTCAATCGGGTCATCGATCTAATCAATGTTCTAAAAGAAGTTGTAGGCTGTCTAAAAATTACAATGGATAGCTGATCCCTACCAAGCTCCGATAATGGAAGTCACAATCAGACGACTTCCTAATCACTGCATCTGCAACTCCTCAATCGCCACAAATATGACTTCATTTCTGAGATGATTGATTTTGATGGCTGTGACATGCTTGTTAATGAGCAGTGTAATGATTTTAGAAATAAAAGGTTGAATTTAGCTCGTGAGTTACTTGGTAGAGAGCTGTGGGCAAATATTCATCCAGAAGACACTATGGATGTTGATTCCCGTCTAGCTCTCACAACGAAAGCTACAATCAAATAGCTTACGTGCCGATAATCGAAAGTTGCAAATAGAAGACTTTTCACACAGATCGAAAGGAGTTACAATTTGACGACGCTTCCGACAGCAGATGAAAATTCTATTTAGTGGCCTTCACAATCGATGGTGAGAGTTACAATTTGACGACTCTCATACCTTATAACAAGCAAAGATCAATAAGCAATGACCTTTGCAATATCATAATAGACGAGGTTACAAGTCAACAACCTCTCTTAAACGCAGAGTTAATTCCTGCGTTTCTCAAATTCCAAACGCACATATCCTGTGCGTTCGCCAGCAGATACTTAACTCTGCAACGCAGAGTTAAAATCACCTAAACGCATACTTAATGTGCGTTCTTTAACAAACTCAACTGTGCGTCCCAAATTCTTGACGCAGAGTTGAATGCACAAGTGACCTGTGCGTTTCTAATTCTAGAACGCATGCGGCCTGTGCGTTTTCAACCTTTGTCAAAAGGTTTAACTCTGCGTCTCAACCCTCAGACGCAGAGTTAAGGTCCATAACGCCAGATTAAGCGTATGACTCGTTCAAACACGCAGGTGAACGGCTTTAAAACCGTTATCCCACGTTCTGAGGGATTTTCGCTCATTCAGGAGCAGATTGAGGGATTGGTTACGCCCTAATCTCTCTATAAATAACCGACTTACTCAACTGAGTAAGGGGTTGGTTGGTTGATGATTTTTGGTTGGTTGATCGGTTTCAGCAACAAAACCGTAGAAGGTTGAAAGAGCTGGCATCAAAAACCGCCTAAAGTCAACAAATCTCGGCAGTTCAACAACACGAAGAGGGAGATTTTTGGAGATCATCAAATCTCAGAAAATCCCTCCATTAGTGGAGAATCAACTTGGCTATTAACCGAATCTTCGGTTCTAACAACTCTGATACAGAGTTTCAACTCACTCTGAGTTCTGAAACTCATTTAAGAGTTTGTGATTAAGCTTGCGACGTAAGTTAATCATATCAAACCAGTTATTCGGTTTTCAACAACTCTCTTCAGAGTTCTCAACTCGTTCCGAGTTCTTTATACTCATCGAGAGTTCTAAACCGAATTCATCAAACAAGTCAATTGTTCCAGTGAGATAGTACGGTCGGATCGTCAACGGAGAGCAAGTTCGACGCGATCAATCGAAGGAAGCACTCCATCGCTACCAAGAAGAACCCAGAATTAAACAAAGGGGAGAATCAAATTCATTCTCCTCTCTTTTGTAATCGGAATCCAAATTGTAATTGATTTTGAGAGAATACAAGTCAAATTTTCTTTCATTGTCTTTTTACTGCAAATTTCCAACAAACAGAAGTATTGTGAACATGACGGACCGTGATAAGGAGGATAAAGATCAAGACGATGTTGAATACTATGATGACAAGGATATTAAGTATCCTAATGATGGGTATCGTCTTTCATGCGTAGTGCGGCGATAATTATTAGCTCCAAAGAAAGAAGAACCTCCGCAGAGGCATAATATTTTCCGCACAACGTGCAACATGATCCACAAGACTTGTGGTGTTATTATTGACAGTAACAGTAGTGAGAGTATTCTCTCTCGACATGTGGTTGAGAAGTTAAGACTTGAAGAGAGAGTAGCAACCCACCCCTTATAAGATTAGTTGGATTCACAAGGGCAATAGCATGCAAGTCGATAAGGTGTGTCGGGTGTCTTTTTTCATCGGTCATAACTATATTGATGAGGTGTTGTGCGATGTGGTCGAGATGGATGCTTGTCATATGCTTTTAGATAGGCCATGTCAAGTAGATGTTGATGCTACACAAAGGGGGGAAGACAATATCTATATTTTAAAAAAAGATGCACGTCAGGTTGTGTTTATGCCTCTTACAAAAAAGGGGTCAGCCAAGACAGCTGAGAAGAATACCTGTTTGGTTATTAATAATGAAGCTTTTACAGAAAATTTGAAATAATCAGAAGAGATCTATGTTCTTGCTGTATCAAGAAAAGAAGATTCTGCCCCTGCTCAAATTCCACATGAGATGCAGACCTACTGGCACCAGTTTGATGCGATCATGCCTAAAAAATTCTGCCGAGTTAACGATGCTTCGAGACGTCCAACATCAGATTCATTTCATCCCTAGTTCACGCTTATCAAACCTGCCACATTATCGGATGAGTTCGAAAGAAGGAGAGATCTTACAAAAATAAGTGGAGGATCTCATCCAGAAAGAACTTGTATGAGTGAGCATGAATCCATGTGTTGTGCTTTCATTATTTGTCCCGAATAAGAATGGAGAATGGCACATGTGTGTGCGTAGTAAGACTATCAATAATATTATTGTGAAATATCGATTTCTCATCCCTCACTTGGAAGACATGTTGGATATGTTGTCAAGATCAAAAATGTTTTCGAAAATTAATATTCAGAGTGGATATCACTAGATTCGCATTAGAGAAAAGAGATAAATAGAAGACTGATTTCAAGATAAAAGAAGGCTTATCTAAGTGGTTAATCATGCATTTCAGCCTTTTCAACCCTCCTAGCACTTTCATGCGATTGATGTATCAAGTATTGAAACCATTCATTAGCAAATTTGTTGTAGTTTATTTCGATGATATCAATATTTATAGCCAGAACACGTCCGTGCATATGGACCACTTGAGGGAGGTACTAACAGCTTTGTGGGAGAACAAGTTGTACATCAATCTGAAGAAGTATAACTTCATGACTAGCAACCTATTATTCTTAGACTTTGTAGTCAGTGCAGATGATATTCATGTTGATGAGAAGAATGTGCATGCTATCCGAGATTGGCCTAACCCGAAGGCTGTCAGGGAAGTTCGTAGCTTTCATGGTCTAACAACCTTCTACAACATAAAAAATGACAAGTTTAATTGGGGAAAGATACAGATCGTAGCTTCACACACATCAAGGAGAAGTTGTCCTCATCCCCAATGCACGCACTTCTAGATTTTCAAAAAGTGTTCATTGTGATACATCCATTGTGGGTATTGGTAGTGTCCTGTCCCGGGAAGGGCATTAGGTTGTCTTCTACAATGAAAAACTCAGTTAAGCTCGACAAAAGTGGACCACGTATGAGCTAGAGTTACATGTCATAGTCTAGTCCTTAAAACATTGGAAGAACTACTTGATCTTGGAGGAGTTTTTGCGCAACACTTCAATAGTCAGACTTCCATTAATTGTATGCATGCTCGATGGATAGCATTTATGCAATGTTTCACCTTTATTTTGAAGCACAATTATGGGTGCAAAATAAGGTTACAGATACACTCGGCGGTCAGAGATCAACTTTGTTGGCGACTTTACCAACAGAAGTGACTGGATTTAAATACCTAAAGAAGCCTTATGCAGAAAATGAAGACTTCAAGAACGCTTGGAACAACTGTCTAAAGAATCAGTCAGCCAGAGGTTTTCATATTCAGGATGGTTATTTATTTCGTGGAGACCAGTTATGCACACCCCAGAGTTCATAAGAGAGCAAATCATACAAGACCTTCATGGTGACAGGTTAGGAGGACATCTGGAGAGCGACAATAGAATTGCTTCCATTAAGGAGAAATACTACTGGCCTCAGTTGACGGAGACGAAAAATGTACGACGTTGTCCAGCTTGTCAAAGTTGCTAAGGGACAGTCCCAAAATACGGGATTGTACAAACTATTACCTGTTCTTAATATGTCGTGACATGATATCTCGATGGACTTTGTATTGGGGCTCCTTAGAACGCAATGAGATATGAATTCTATTTTTGTTGTGGTTAACAAATACACAAAAATAGCACATTTCATTCCATGCAATGAGACACCAGATGTTAGCAACATTGCCAACATTTTCTTTCAAGATATAGTACACCTTCATAGAGTGTCAAAGTTCATCATCTCTGATCATGACTCAAAACTCTTGTATCACTTTTGGAGGACATTGTGGCAATGATTCAAAACTTTGCTTCTACCACCCTCAAACAAATGGCAAGAATGAAGTGATCAATCGCACTCTTGGTGATCTTTTCAGATCCATCTCTGGTAATCGTCCAAAACAATAGGATCTTCCTCTGGTGCATGTTGAATTTATTTACACTGTATGGAGAGTTGAAATATAGGTAGAGCTCCATTTGTGATTCTATATGGGAGACTTCCAAACCATTATCTTGATCTGTTTCCATTGCCTAAACTATCGGGTCAGAGAATTGCTGCAGATCATATAGCTGAAAAGATACAAGCTATTCAATAGGAAGTAAAAGAGCAGATAGAAAAGTCTAATGCTAAATAAAAGGTGAATGTTAATTAACATAGGAGGAAGAAGGTGTTCGAGGAAGGAGACACGGTGATGGTGTTTCCGCAAAAATGGCATTTTTCGGTTGGAACATACAATAAGATAAAGAACAAGAAGTATGGCCTCTACAAGATATTGAAGAAGATTAGTGACAGCGCTTATGTCATTGGCCTTCTTGAAGACTTAGTCATTTCTCGTCGTTTCAATGTTATTGATCTATTTGAATACTACCCACCAGAAGGAGCAACTGTTCGTGTGAGTTTAATCTCAGGGTCGAGCTCTTATCAAGCATGGGAGAGCGATGTAGAACGCACGGCAGATATATTCATAGAGAAACTAGACCGTCAAAATCCTAAGTGGAGGCCCGACAGAGGAAATAACTTGTAACTAAGAACGGGTCATATCTCTCAAACCATATGTCGGATTGGACGAATTATATATGAAAATCGTGTATTTTTTCTAGACGGAATCAACCACCAGCCGTTAATCGGTTTACTACGGTTTGTTTTGTGACATTCCCTCTGGATTAAGAGAGATTAGAGTTTTTTGTTCGTTTTTTACTATTTTAGGTAATGTTTAGGGGTTTGTTTTGATCAGGAAACAAATCAGGTTTGATTCTAAATTGGACCGATTTGTTTCCTCAATCATAATGAGTCTTTTGAGGATAGTTTTATTATTTCTATTTTTGATAAAATTCGGGTCCTAATGAGAGTTTAGTTTGTTTTTCTATTTACACAGAGGCTTGCATAATGTCCTAGAGGCATAACTTTTCATAAATAAATTCCTCTTTATTATATTCTCTTTGTGGATTCGAAGATCGTCCTTTGTCGATTCAAAGAACAACCATTGGTGAATTCCGAGGTTTATTATTTTTGCGCTACGTTATCTTCGTTATAAACCCGGGGTTATCTTTGCTAATGAAATACGTTTGCATGACTTTCAAATGGTTGTATGATACACTAGAGTACTAAATACGAATTATGTTTAATCATGCCGTGCTGAAATGCAAACATGCAGTCTCATTTATTAGAAGTTCTTTACATATTCCCCTTGAGTTCCCCCATTTGAAAAGCAGATTAACTTCTTTGACACTCATTGGGTATAAGAAATTAGATCTTCAAGAGAGCATAAATGTGTCTTCTGACATCTTATACCACTTAGTATTACTTTTAAGATGGCAATCAACTCATACCCATTATTCGGATTAAAATGAGTAATGCAACGGTACAAGATGAAACAAATATTGGTCGTAGTAATACCAAGTTCATTATTTGTTCTTATAACAAACTTTACAAGTAATCATACCAACTGAAAATTTCTGGTGCTTGGCAGATATAAGGTGGATAAAACACTTTATAACCAACTCTTTGGAGCATCAAAAGGTTTTGCGTGTGACGAGCAAAAACCAATACAAGGTGAAATTAGGAAAATTTCATTTCCAAGTTTGAATTAAATACTGTAACATATAGAACAAATCCGACAAGAATTCTCAGTCAAAACTGAGAAACTTAGAACCCTAAACCCCAAAGGTGGGTTTTTGATGTAGTGGAAAGGCTTCAAAGTGATACCAGTGCAAGAATAACTCTCCAAAGGATGCTAAAGACGCTAGCATTTGAAATTTTGGAGAATGTAAACCAAATTCCATCTCAATTTGCGGGCGATTTCTTTGTCCAAGCAACATACAAGATATTTTAGTAGCAATTAGCATCTCATGGCATCCAATTTAGTTTCTTCATGCAAACAACAAACTACAAAAGGATGCAAATTACGAAAACAGCATTAAAATCATGAGCTTGGTTAGAGAGAAAGAGAGAGAAAGCTCACGAATTCTTGAAACTGATGAAATTGCTTCAGATTCCTGCAAGTGAATCGAGAGAGAGCTCAATGAGAGATTTAGGGGTTTAGTTTTTTTTTTTTTTTTTTCTCGTGGGTGTTGAATTTAAATAAATTGAATAAAAGAGAGAGGGATCCTTTTAAATTGGGTGGGGGTGGGTGGTGGAAATAAAAAGTTTACCCTCTCACTGATGTGGGACCCGCGGGCGGCATCTGCGTACCAAGAAGTTAATGATTTTGCTTTTGTTTAATGTTCCATGAATGGACGTTGGACAAAGACGGTGGTAACATGGTTAGTAGCGGATCCGGATCCTCTCCTCATGCATATTGTTTTCTAATCTATATACGCCACTTGACAAAAATGACACATACCCTTAAAAACGCCACCCAACAAAAATGACACATACCCATATTAGCCTTTCACCCACATCTCCTTTCACCCACCTCCTCACCCTTTTTTATTTCTTCACCTCTAATTATTTCACCTACCTCACGTTGGAAAATTTTCCCCTTTCGGCTAATTCATAGCATGAAATTATTCTAATGTGATTTTAAGTTTTGGATAAATTTGTTAGCTCTATCTGAGCGTGTCCTGTAATATATATGTATGTAGTGGTGCATGCTTGTGTGCATGTTTGACAAACTAAATTTTTTTTTCAATTCATGTATCTTATTGAATACAAGTGTATTTTTCTTTTCTTTCTATATAATTTTTTTTTTTTGTTTTAGATCTGTTTATTTCTTTGTTTATCTTTACTATTGGTAAGTGATGAACTTAATATAATCTTACTAGAATGCATTCCTCTTATATTATGTTTTGTTATTTTTCTCCAATGGCAATGCATTTCACTTCAATATTTTTGTTCTTTCTTATGTTTATATACAGTATGTGAAAGTTACATTTTATTTAACTAATTGAGTACTTCTTATGCCGTATTCTTATGGTTTGATGATGTTCTTAAATTGTAATCATATACAATTTTCTTGCACTGACTTTATTTGATTTTGGTATTACATTGTCTCTTATTTTCGTGAGGTGGATGTCATACACCCCTTATATGATAGGTATTATATTTTCTTTGTTTTTCGACATTACACTTTTATTTTACCAAGTTTTTTGGAAAGTTATAACGGTTTAAATATTGATATGACTCACACAAAATGCTCAAATATTATTTTCCTATGTTCACATTTTTCCAAACCTTTAATTTTTTTCATTTTTTTTAGTTTACCCATTTTTGGTACTTTTTGACATTTTACTTTAATTTTGAATTTTTTTTCTACCGTCTAAATAATAAAATAACTCCCACCATATTTCTGAATATCGTTTTTATACAATTACATTTTTCAAACTATATATGATCTTAAACTGATTCAAGTTTTCCAAACTTTCTAATTTTCCAAACTATATATGCAACTTAGGCTGTATTATTTCTGACTACTTATATATTATTACTGTTTTACTTTGCATTCTTTTGCTACATTAATTTTTATATATTAAACAAATATGTGCATCGCACGAGCCTTAAACTAGTGTTTCTTAATGCATTCATCCCCTCTACCACCCTCCATTCCCTCCAATGAACCCCACATGTGTAAAATGAATGATCAAGATTGAACATTAGGAAATATTAGGATACTATGCATGAGGAGAGGATCTCATTTCATTAGCAGCACCATGGGAGAGGTGGACGCCCTAGGCAATTGTGCTCTGTTGATCTTGTGTTCGAATCTCCACTACCATTTCACCTGGTCTCCTTAGGTTGGGGTGGTTAAGGAGACCTGGGGTTTTACCAATTAGCTAACTCAGCTCATCTGTACGCATACTGGTTCGAGTCCATCTGGGTTGGCCCTGCATGTCCCCAGTCACATGGGGGTGGGCCCCTCATATCAGAGGAGGGTGTCCCCCGTGCGGAAGTGCGGATTGGGGATTCGAACTATGGAAGCTAGGCGAACTCCAAAGGAATAGAGTTGAGCGAGCTAACCGGGTTTCCCTTGTATCAAAAAAAACGGGGATAACCTGGGAAAACCTTATTATTACTTGGGTTTTTCCTGAAAACCATCTTTAACAAATAGGATAATTATATGTAAATTACCTTTTATTTTTAATTTAAACCATCTTTAACAATAGGATAATTATATGTAAATTACCTTTTATTTTTAATTTACACGTAAGACATCTTTAAAGTAAGTTTTTGTTGTCATCAACCATCTCCTATCAAATTTTCACTAAAAAAACCAAAAATAAGCTTTAAAATTTTAAGTTCAAAGTACATGATTTTGTATACTAGCAAGACCTAAACACTGAAAAATGAGTCATGTACATTGAATGCGAGTTTTTTAAGGGTAATTTTGGATTTGAAGTGAAGAATTTGACTGTGATGTGGTTGATTGCAATTAAAACCAACTTTCAATGTGGTTTTTGTATAAATAAAACAATGAAAGGTTGTTTCCGTATAATTACCATATTTTAATTAAAGGTGGTTTCTAAGGGGTAAAAACCTTATTATTTTGGCCTAGTATTAATCCTGTACTAAAAAAGTCTTAGTGTTTTATTTTGCACATCTAATGAGGATTGATCTTATATTGTTGATTGTGTTATGTTGTTTACTTTATCAAGTTTGCAACAATCAAATAATAAGATAAAACAAACACCAAAATAGTATAACTCCAAAGAGAATAAGTTCCAACTGTCCTCCTGAGAAAACCATATTATTTGCTTTGGATATGAGAAAGAGAAAGGGACGTCTCCAATTGATGATATGAGAAAGGGACGTCTCCAATTGATGATATTTTTGTCTTCCACTTGATGAAGACCATTAATTTGTTTGATGTGAAAGAGTGTTGCTACGGGGACCCAAAATATGAGACCAAGGAAGGGGACAGGTGAGGTGTCCCCTCCCTATTGCATAATGAGTTGGCATAGCCAACTCATTATGCAATAGGGAGGGGACACCTCACCTGTCCCCTCCCTTGGTCCCATATTTTGGATTCTTAAATTATTTTCCGATGTGAAATCTACAATACAACAACAGTAAAAACTTTGTCTCAAATTTTTGTTATGTTAACAGCTTGATATTCCAATTTACGTGATGTGTGCTTAACACAAAATTTGATGAAGTGTTAGGGTCGAATTGTCAAGAGAATGAACTAGAAAAAATCGATTTTTACAAATTTGAGGGCATTTCTATTGATTTTTTTTTCAAATATTTCTATAACAGAAGTTGTAAATTATGATATATTTTTTTATCTCTAGATGACACATTTGTGTATTATACAAATAGAACGCAATACATACTGAAAGTGTGTGGCATAGCATGTTTGGAGAGCGTCTTATTATACACGTGAGAATGTGGTGCAAAATTTGTGACAAATATATGCGCCGTAAAATTTACGATACATACACGTGTCGCAAAACTCACGGCATATATGTATGTCGAGAGTGGTGACACATACATGTGTCACAAAAACTCGTGACACATACATATGTCAAGAGTGGTGACACATATATAATATCGTCTAGACCATAAAAATATAAAGAGTATCACCATTCAACACAATAACTTCTTAGAAGGTCTCCCATCCTAGAATTACTCTAACCAAAGCACACGTAACTAATGAGTTGTCTAGCTTATACACTATCACAAATGTTTAATCATTATTATAACTAATATCTAAGTTTTTTATTAAGCCTATCAATAGATCCTCACACAATCCATGTTTGACTATTAGCCTTTTTCGATTGTAATCAATTGTATATTTAATGACACCAATATGTATTGTGATTTTCCATACTTTTTATTTGTGTCACTATTTTAATCATTGACAAATAAAATGCCACTTTTATACGTGTCGTAAAATGAGTGTAAACACATACAACTTATGTTATAATGTGTGAGGACATTTTCTGCTGATTTTTCAAGTATATAAGATGTTTTTTACCTTTAAATATGAAAGCATTTTTGGAATTTTAGAAATGAACTCGCACAAACCAAAGAAGGAGTTCTACAAATATTTAATGCGAACTATGTTTCTAGCCAAATTCTAGTAGACCTATATTAATTAATCCTCATTAATGTCTCATTAACACAGTATTATGATATTTTCAACACAGTACATCTTGTGGTCTCCTTTACATATGACTAAAGACTATCTCAATTGATTCTCTCTCCTTTGGTTTGTGTAATCTCGTTTTCTTAAAGTAAGAATATATTCTTTAGTTTATTTGGTCTAGATATTGACCTTTTAGTAGGAATATAATTTTGATCTTCTCAAATGTGACTCACATAATGTTCTAATTAAAGATTAAATAATAATAATATAACATATTGGGCTAGAAAAAATTGCCAACACAATCACTGTACAAATATCTCACTTATATTATGAAAGAACCTCTAAATCAACTCCACGAAGCATATATTGTCAAAAGAAACCATATATATATTTATATAAATATGCTCCGTGTGTGTAATTATCGCTCATCTTTTCCAGCTCCTTCTACGTTAATCTACTCCACTTTGTGTGTTGCATGTGCATTATGCTTCTCTTAATTTCCAACCCCTCCTTTTGCTTTAATCTAATTGATCATGTACTAGCTAATAATAATATTTAAATACATGCAAAGGTGGTAAAGGACAATAATGGTCGAGAAACTTTATATTAACTCTTCCTCACTATATAAAAGTTGGTATTTGTTGCATAGGCTTCAAAGATGCCTGATGTTGATTTATTTATTTATTTATTATTATTTTTTTTTTGAAAATTTTAAGGGCGTTCGTGAAAGTGGGGAGACGTGGGGAAAGTTGAGAGGAATTCGAAAAAGTTGATGGGAATAGAACCTTTGCTGATCACCTACGTTTCATGGATAAGTGGTCGGCTAACTTTTTAATTTTTTGAAACAATGTATTGGTCACCGATATTTTCTCTGTTGTGATTCATATGGATGTATGCTTGCTTGTATATATATAAAAGAAAATTTGGTGCTCAAGTCACATATAACGAGTTGAAATAAACAAATAGTTGAAGGCTAGAAAGAATAAATTAGTCATCGTGATTAGTGGCGGAGTCGGGATATTATCCTAGTGGTGTCCCTATATATAACTTATGGGCAACGTTACGAAAATTTATGACGAACGTTAGTGTATTAATTGTAGGAATTATAATGGCTTTCTCAACCCTATATATTTACACCCCTTATTCACTTTCGGAATATATATAGAAACAATTCTCTATTTTTCCTCTTCTCTCCTCTGCATATTATTTTCGTTCATATGTTGATGTTATTTTTGGCCAACCATTCTTCGTCTGAACTGAAGCTCTGTTCTCTCGCCCGAGTACAGAGGTCGGCCTCTTCCAGGGGTTTTTACTGCTAATGGAGAGATGATCATCTGCGTTAGGACGATAGGTGGGTCCTCAATCTTCTAGGGCAGTGTTTACACGACTGCTCCCGATCAGGCCATGCTTTCTTATTATTTTATTTCAGATTTATTTTACATGCTATAATTTTATTTGATATTTTTCAAACAATTTAGAAGATTGAGAAGTTTATAACTATTGTTTTAAACCAGAAATTATTATTTTTAAAAAAATACTGTTCATCAAAGTTACTATTCACCCATTTTAATTTCGGTTAAAAACGGTACTCATTTAAAAAAATAGTTTCGGTTACTGTTAATTAAAAATAAAAACCATACTGCTCATTTTAAATTAAAAATGTTACTGTTCATCTAAAAACAGTTTCGATTACTGTTTATTTTATTTGAAAAAAAAGTTTACTGTTTACATGAGCACTGTTCATCAGAGAACTTTTTACCTTGTTCATAAAAAATGCAATTACTGTTCATTCTAGGGAAAATATGGTTTCTGTAACTGTTTTCTTGTTTTATTTTAATTGATGTAATTATTTATAATTAATTAATGTCACTGTAGCAATTAAGTATTCATGACAGCTACTGCAGCAATTAAATATTCATGACAGTTACTGTAGCAAATTACCATGCCATTATAAATAGTAAAACTATAAGGACTGTTCAAAATGCAAACACTATTCACCAATATTGTTCACGCATTTACTGTTCATAGTTACTGATACAATTTTACAGTTACTGTTTACGTATTTATTGTTAACAGTCACTATTCTCATATACTGTTAAAGAACAAGAAATCATTAAGTGAAACGGTTCAAGTTTTCTTGGATTAGTTGGTGCCTAAGGCAAGGTTTAGGGGTTGCGTAACGCGCTCCGTAAGAAACGATGTACTTAATTGATCTTTGATCTCCCTTGAGTACTATTCTTACCTGACTAAACTAGCCGGGTAAAATTTTAATCTTTTCACTTTAGGTGTTTTGGTTAGGAGTTGATCTAGTTAAGTTTCTGGTCTAATGGTATTAACAAAAACCTTTTCATTTATAGTTTTTGTTTTACAATCATATACAATATTATTACTTTCTTACAAATCATTCGATATGGGGTTTCCATGTAAATAGGGCTTATACATCATATGCTTATGTGATTGTATTTATTTGATAATTATTATAATTTCATATAAAACATTTTATATTCAAGCATGAATAAGATGACCAGAATTATGAGAATAATTCATATGCATAAATTTAAATTTGAAAAGTCTCTTTTGTAGGCAACCAATTTAAATTTGGAAGGTCTCTTTTGTAGGTAACCAATTTAAATTTGAAAGGTCTCCTTTATAGGCAACAAATTTGCAATCTCTTATAATACGAGAATTTAAAATTTATGCATATGAAGTATGAAATATACTTTAAGACATGAAATCATATTATAAGGTTCTCTTGAATGATTTGCATGTAACTATTAGTAATTTCATTCATGTATGTGCATATGCATGCATGTAAAGATATAAGTGCAATATTTTACTTCCACGTTAGTTTGAAATGTTCAGATATTAAGGGCAAATTCTAACCCTATGCAGTTACATCTTCAGACATATATAGACTACGATCATTTATGATCATAGACCATGATCTTTATGCTAACAGGATTTAATGTCCTGTCATTTTAATAGTGACTAGAAAAATTAATTTTTATAGCTCTTTATTTGACTACATGTATAATGTATAAATATGCTCTGTCAACTAGTATGCCTAGTTACAAGAAATATGATGAATCAATGTCCTAAAAAACCAAATCAAGAGGTATGTCTTATAACTTCTATCTATATGATGAATAAAAGTTATATCAAAACTAGCCCATCAAATAGTTAAATTGCTATTAGGTTCCCTTATCCTTATAAGAAAATATTGATTTGAAAAATAACTTAAACAAGAAGAGGACCTAATGTCAAACAATATGAAGGACTAATTATAAAATAACTTGATAAATATATATAACGCCTGTTAGGCAAAGTTGTAAAGTCTAAAAAGAATCTTTCTAACCCATTAACAAAGGGTCTATTCAGGAGTGTTGTTTTGGATTCATCGAGAGAGATGGGGTTAAGCCTATAGATGAGTTCACTATCAGCGACAATCCAACCCTTATTTGAAGACGTAGTCCCAATGTTGGTTCAATGTGGTAGAAACAAGCTGGACTAGTGGCACTCGTGTGGAGCATCGACCTAGATATATTTATATATTATTATAGTAGCATGTGTTACTTTTCCTTCTCTATGATGATGATGCTCTTATGATATAGGTGGTTAGGCTGAGTTTTACTCTTAATAAATACAACGCGTGTATTACGGAGGGTATGATATCCAGCTGTAGTATATTCATAGGACTTACCTACGTGAGATGAACCATGATGGTCGCGGTTGGGGGGGGGGGGCTGGGCTAATCCCTAAAAACTCTCATGAGTCGATTATTGTGAGCATGGTCTTTAACGCTCAACCCGCTTTGCTCAATAGATGAAGACATATTGTATGTGTTTTCATCAATACCTGGTACAAATGGCCTAATTCAAAGCCTAGTCCATTATGTCCCTCAGGTGGCGATGAACTCACTAAGGAAATGTTCAAAGCCGAAAGCTACCTCTCCCGAATTCACAATACGAAAGGTTGCCCAACCTATATTTGTTTTGTGATTTGTTATTTTATTTATTGATTTTGAGTTTTCAGTCAATATTACCTTTTGGGGGGGACTGTTGGATATTTTGTTGGAGAAAAGGCAATTTTGCCTTCATGAATAGTCCCACATAAAATAGTATTATGAATACAATTAAAACGTACGTAACGGCTATACATTATGGGGAACGTTACGAAAATTTATGACGAATGTTACCGTATTAATCGTAGAATTATAATGGTTTTCTCAACCCTATATATTTACACCCCTTATTCACTTTCGGAATTATATATAGAAACAATTCTCTTTTTCCTCTTCTCTCCTCTGCATATTATTTTCGTTCATATGTTGGTGTTATTTTTTGGTAACCATTCTTCGTCTGAGCTGATGCTCTGTTCTCTCGCCTTAGTACATAGGTCGGCCGCTTTTGGGTGTTTTAATCGCTAGGGGAGAGATGATCATATGCGTTAGGGCGATAGGCGGGTCCTCAATCTTCTAGGGTAGTGTTTACATGACTGCTCTCGATCAGGCCAGACTTTCTTATTATTTTATTTCAGATTTATTTTACATGCTATAATTTTATTTGATATTTTTCCAACAAAAATGTCCATTAAATAGGCAATATTGTGGTGTCTTGTGACATTACTAAATACTATATATGTATCTCCGCCACTGAATATGATTACATGAAGTTGTTACATTATATGTGGAGTGCAAGGGTATCAAAATGTAAGTAAGAATTTTGCTCACTACCAAATAATGGGCCTACGGGAACGGTTTATAACCGTCCCGCTAGACACTAAAACCGTCCTCATAGGCCTAAGAGAACGTTTGCTCATCCGATACCTTTGCTGCCGTAGTGTTTGGTCTAAGGGGACGGTTCATGATCCAAGTGGCGCGGTTCTTGAATTGTTCCCATAGACAACATTTGGGGACAGTTTAACTATGGGGACGGTTCATATTTTTGCAGATGGTGACGGTTATTTGGCAACGGAAACGGTTATATTTTTAAGCTATCGTGACGCTTACACACCAAGCGAGACGGTTTCGACTTTGACTTAGGAGAACGGTTTTTTTGTCTATGGGAACGATTTTGCTTGTGATCTATAAGGACGGTTTTTATACCAAAGGAGACGGTTGTATTTTTCAAATAGCAATGGGGACGGTTTTCAGCTATTAGGATAAGGGAACGGTTATATATAGCAAAGGGGACGGTTATCAATTTTGACCGATCAAAGCAAATCATCCAGATATCACACATTTTATAGACCTGTGGTTTCAAAATTAAAAAAGAACAAAACAAAACAAAAACTCCAAGATTTATATCTAATCATGTCACAAACAAAGAAATGAAACTCCAAATTTTACAAGCAAACAACTAAACATAAGGAACAATTCATTAGTTCATTACAATGGCTTTAGTACAAGTTTTTTCTTTTGTCCAAAGTACATGACTAAAATTCATCTTTCATTAAAACAAAATGTGTCCTCTGTTTAACTAAAAGGTCTCCATTGGTATACATAATTTTTATAAATTGTCAGATAGAGCTAATCCCACAATAAGTGAAAAGCATGTACGCACGGATTAACCTGTTTAACCACCATCAATTTTCCTGCATAAATTTAGATAAAAAGATACATCAGAATGCATGACTCAGTGCATAAAAGGTACACAGGCAAATAAAAGATTAAATAAAACATGAGCTCGCACAAATAAAAGATAAAAGATACATCAGAATGCATGACTCAGTGCACAAAAGAAAATCAATATCAATATGAAGGGAGAGTATCAACACTGACAAGGATTTAATGAGCTCACATGACAACAGTACACAATTTCAGAAAATTTTGAAGCAAATCAATGTAAATACCAAATCAAATGAAATCTAATACAATGTGTTAAATTATGGCAACATGCAACTCATATACAAGCTTATGCACATAATTCTCTCCCTATTTTTAAAAAAATTTGCTAGAATCCTGCTTGTTTTTTCTGATAATCAAACATGTAATGTATATGATCAAAAGATTTTGATTGCTTTCTCAAAAAACAAATAGCACAGAACCTGGCATATTTCTTCATAAACACACTCATTGTCCATAAAGCTTCTACTTAACACAAATACATACATATACCATGATATTGACATTGTTTCTTAGATACATATACCAAGACAAAAATCCATATAGTGACACAAAAACATTTTTCACACACATAACAAAAAAAAGTTTCCTTATGCTAATCTTTGTCATCATCCTTTTGTTTTGCTAGTTGATCATCAATAGTCATGACACAAGTACAAAAAACGTACAAACATATACAATGTGTTAAATTATGGCAACATGCAAGTAATATTTGGTTTGGTTAGCATTTATATTTCAAATTCTTACCTTTAATATAGCAGTGATCAGTGCTACGAAATGTGATGCGGTAGGCAATGGTTGAGTGGAACTCACGAGCTTCCTAGAGGTGATTTTGGTTAGCAATCATGTCTTTGTTTGGTTCCTGTTCATTCAAAAAACATTTATATGTAAATTTGGGAATAACCAAATACAGAAAGAAGGTACACAATTAACAAAATACTAGTAAAAAACGGGAAGACAGCCCCATTTTCGTGCAAACCTGAAGCTTTAGACAACCCCATTTTCGTGCATAATATCATGATTTCAAAATTGTAAGAAAGCTAAATTTTAATGATGTCTACTGTATCTGCATATGATTGGGCTTACAAAACCAACTTCATGCACTGCTTATATTTAGGGAGTGGATATCAGGTTCAATATGGACAAAGTATACACTAGAATGTGCGTTTGTCCACAACATGAGTGAGATTATTTCCCTAATTTTTCTTAATCCTATATGTAGATCAAAAAATGTGTAGCATTGGCATGTTCGGTAAGTACTTTTTATTTTGCTTGTTAGGGGGTGTTTGTTTCAAATCCTATAATTTTAGGATATGGATTTCACCATGAGATTTGAAATCCATTGGTGTTTTGTTATGAGTTGGGATTCCTAAAACTTTGTTTGTTTCATCAATATTTTAGGATTTGGAATGCTATAATTTGTAAATTTGTTTGTTTCAAACTCAAATTGTAGCATTTCAAATTTTAGAATTTGAAATCCAAAATATCTTTGTGGGCACTTTGAAGAATCAAAAAATTCATTAACAAAATATCTTTGTGGGCACTTTGAAATAAATTTACCCTCTAATGAATATCAGTTGCGAGCCTCCTAACCCGAGTAAGCTTTGCTATCCCTGCATGATCAATAGAACTTCAACACTGAATTTAAAAGATGAGATTACCAATAAAATTGAAGTAACCAAACCACAGATAACATGTTTATGGGGCAGGTAACAAACCTGTAGGGAATGTGCCCAAGGTGTTCCACAAGTGTCTAAAGTTATAGAGAAAGAAGATATAGATATATAAGTTAGAAGCATCAACAAGTTATGTCCTTCAAAATACACTAGGAGTGACTGAAGCAAAGAAAAGTTGACATACATACCACAGGTGAATACACGCCGATAGCAATGTACTCAAAGACATGGTTGGCAAAAGTAGTGAAATATGCACTTGACATGGTTAGTAACAAGCATGCTCACAAGCCATCAAACATGCTCAAAGCTCAATCTGAAACAAACATGCTCAGTAACAAGCTCACAAGCAACCATTAGAAAACTCATAATAGGACCAAGGTAGGGGCTCAGATATAGGTATTAAAATTGAATACATGGATTGCCTCATCTAACAATGATATTGCAATGTAGGTTGCAATCACATGAATGGATTGTCTCACCTAACATTGTAAATGCAATGTAGGTTGCAATCACATGAATGCATTGCCTCACCTAACATTGTAAATGCAATGTAGGTTGCATTCTTATCCTAGATTGCCCTATCTAAACATAGCAAAACATTGTAGATTGCATTCTCTTAACTAAGACCATCATCATTGCCCACTTTGAATAATACAAAATAGCCATACCAATACATATCGTGCAATGTAGGTTGCTATCAAGTATCATATCCAACCATATTTATATAAACCTGCAAAAGAACCATAGTTATTCATCAAAAACATCAAAAACAAAGCTTATCGAAGACTGAAAAAACTACATACAGAATAGTATTCATTTCCACAAGTTAAAATGTTATAATCTCCAAGATGATAATTTTGACTTGTAAATACTCAGCTACATTTGAAAGGGAAACAAAAAGCTCCACACCTCATAATTATTAGCTAAATTACGTATCGTAAAGTTGCATAGGGAAAAACTCAATAGGGAAAAACTCAAGCACCTTATACAGGCAGAACTCAAGTAGCTTATACAGTCATACTTACAGGTTACAAGAAAGGAACCTACATGTGCACAAGAAAGGAGTATGCCCTTTTTTCTTATTTAAAAAATAAATTAACTGATTAAATGACAGGAACAGACACATTTGTCTCAAAAGATGTAGAGTAGCTCAAATAATAAGTATATGGTTATTTACTAAAGTATTGCCCTAGAATAAAACTTTCATTTGCAATCAAGCAATCAAGCTATAACGAAGCTACTGTCTCATTGCAAACCAACAGACAAATACAAACAGAAATACATAATTAACCGTTCATATATCTAAACAAGAACCAAAATAAAAACAATATAATGGTTTGAAAATGACTTGCATATGGATAATATTTTGCTCCTTTTATTTCACTTTAGTTTCAACAAGACTAATTCCTAAAAAATATTTTCAAAACAAAAGATGAGATGCTACTTTTTCCTTATTTCTTATTCATCCCCACATCCAATCTATGATAATTTTGGCACAACGAAAAACTACGTGCAAGTAAAATGCATAATAAAAATATTCCTAAAAAATATTTTTATGCTTCCATGTTTATGTTTGTTCTCTGGTCATTCCAAGGACAAGATACATCAGAATGCATATGACTCAGGGCACAAATTTGAAGCATCATATATATATTGCTCTTAAGCATCATATATATATTGCTCTTATTTATTATTCATCACAGAAAACTCCACACCTCATAATTATTAGCTAGACATCCTAAACACATGGGAACATGCCCACCTTAGACACATCAAGCTATGTTACTCTTAAGCAATTGCTGAATATACTTGTATTTTTTTAGCTGAATAGCATATATCAATGTAGACCTAGTAACCGGACTACCAATAAAATAAGCCAAATATGGAAAAAGTGTAATATATATCATACTTAATAATTTTGAAAGATAGGCAGTTGGAAAAGTTAACAACGTCGCTAATAATGTCAGTGATCACTACAGGTTAAACATAAGGCAGAATAAGAATCAAAGACATGAACTCCAGGAAAAATAGCTAACAACTTCAAAGCTACAAATTCCTACCTCTAAAATGAAGTAAAAGAAACAGACCCAAATGCTAGAGAATTAGCAATGAGAATTGCTAATGTTTAATTTCAGCCCGTACTAGGTTTATCTAAATCCTCTCTAACTAAATTAAGACCATGATAATCACCTCAACTTCATGTCAATCGTGATAATAAATATTTGACTGTTACCAAAATGAAAAAGATCAATCTTCTGCAATCACTTGAACTTAATAACGCTTACCATGATGTGTTATTCTAAAAGGATATGCGTCAATCCCATAATGTAACAATATATCGAGACTATTTCTATAATAAATATTTCCTCCAGGCCCTAACAATTAGTTTTCTACGAATTGGATCCATGAAAGGCAATTCTAACCAAGGCATACTTCCGAATTGAAATCCTCTTCGAACAATTCCTCATTATCATCATAATCTTTAGTAAAATGAAGATTATCATCACAACCTCAAAATTTTCACCTTTCTTTTAATTTATGATAAATGTCAATAAGCTTCAATTTCCAGAACTTGGTACTGTGATAATTTCTTTTGTAAAAGCATAAGGTCAGCACCTTTTTTCTTCCAGTTGAGAACTCGGTACCTTGCAACACAAACACACACAGATAGACACCAAAAATAATTAAACAAATAAATCTCTTTTAGCTAACCAATATTTCCTCTGATGATATAAAAAAAAGTAGAGCTTACCCTTTCCTTTGTGTTTGAAATCGCGTAGTCGCGAGAGGAAGAGGATAAGATAGATCACCTCAATGTTTTTTCTTGGCTGATTTCTCTTTCCTCCCTTCAGAGGCTCTTTAACTTTTTCCATGGTGAAAGGATACCAGTCTTCTCCAAACATTGTGAAAAATCGATCTGTATGTTCTCTCAATACGATCCCTCGTTTATCTATGATGGCACAACTGATGCTAGACATTATTGGAGATATATACTATAAAGTGAAGAAACATAGTATATTTTCTCACATTATAAAACTATTTATGCAGAGAGAAATCGAATTGTCCATGGTTCATGCAAAGAAACATGTAAATGTAATAACTATTAATTTTATGATGATGCTACTTTTTTGGAAATCCTGCTTGGGAGGCATTGAAGTTGACATATTCTGAAAGATTTCAACTTATTAAAAGTGTGTTGATGGGAAAACAAACTTTCTGTTCCAGTGCACATATATTATGCCAAAAAAATTCTCCATACTGCGGATGAATTGTGCAGAAGATTTCTCTGGGTGGAGCTCATGAATATAAATAATAATTATAATTAAAAACATATACTAATTCAAATTTGGGGATTAACCATGTCCACTAAAGATGTAGAATTTTCAACCGCTTTCAATAATCAACCGAGACAACAAAGCCCTAATTTGTAAAATCAAATAAAATTTTCATTAAATAGAGAAAAAAGGAAAAACTGAAACCCTAGGTTTGATGATTGAAAAGGAGAGAGATAAGTACCCAAAATCACAGGATGCTAGAGAAGGGATGGCGACGAGAGGCGCGGTGAACGGGGGAGGCGTGACGGACGGGGGAGGCACGATGGACAAAGTCGAGGTGGCCGGCGATGGACGGAGGAGTCCATGAGAGGAGAGGCATGGCAGACGGGGGAGTCGACGAGAGGAGAGGCGCGGCGGATGGTAGATGCGCGGGTGAGAAAACCCTAGAACTCAGTGATGAAGAAGAATGTTAAAGAGCAGTTGTATATGATGAGGTGAAGAGCGGTCCTATGTGTATGAGAGTATGAGAGAAACAAAATAAATCCTCTTTTGTTAAAAAAGTCAACATAAGCCCTTTAATAAAACCGTCCCTTTAGCCCAATACAGGCTTTTTTTGCAAGTCTAATTCAAGCCCAACGCTTTATTTTAAAGCGTTGTCTTAGACTCTCTCGTGACGGTTGGAACCGTCACACAACCGTTCCCTTAGGAGGCAAAGGGGACGGTTTTAAACCGTCCCCACAGAACCGTCCCCTTATATCTATTTTGTGGTAGTGGCTATACGTCTTACATGGCTATATTGATAATCTGAGCCATTTTTGTGTAAAAGTGTTCAAAAAAAAAATTCACTCATGGTTGTACAGTTATCTGTTAATATCAAACTTAAAAACATTAAGCATCACTGAAGTAATAATATTGCAAGCAGTTTATATGCCATTAAGCCTATAAAATGACAATTCAAGATCAACTATAGAATTTTTTAAATTGCTTTACAGGTGGAATAAAAGAATATGGGAAAAAAATTATGAGTGTTGACCCACCTGGTTTTGATGATGTTCGGATCACAATATGCACCGTAATCATATATACTCCTCTATATTTATAGGATGATCCAAAAATTCACTATTCATGTAATAGAAAAACGCCACAACGAATTACTGTAGTGCTATTACTGTAGCAAATATCGTTGTAGCACAAAAAAACAGAATACTGCAGCATTTTTAAAAAACTGTAGCATTTATAAAAAATTACTGTGACATTTATAAAAAAATACTGCAACGAAAAAAAAGTGATCGTGCTTTCCGCGGCTGCACACTAGTCTATTCCCCTATACAAATGGGAAAACCTAAGAATTACCATTCATGCTACAGTAAATACCACGGTACTGTTTACTGTATCGGTGTTACTGTAGTAATCAGAGACCGGATTCTGTAGCATTTTTAAAATTTAAAAATCCTTGTAGCACACGGGATAATGTAACAATTTAAAAAAAATATTATAGTATTTAAAACGAATATTACTATAGCGAGGAAAAAAAATATCACGGTATTCACACTAATTTTCATAAGGGCCCGTTTGTTTGGCGTTGGGAGATTTCCTAAAAACCAAGAAAAGGAAATCCATGTACTTTTTTTATTAAAATATTATTTTTATCCATTTCTCTCCATAAAACTCAACCCAAGAAAAAGAAATCTATACACTTTTATCAATAAAATATTATTTTTATCCACCAACTCATCACATCTTATCTCCTTTCTTACTTTTAAAAATATACCAAACACAAGAAACGGGTCACATCATCCAACTCATCTCATCTCATATTTAAAAATCACTCACATCATCCAATAATATGGTGACAACTCATCTCATCTCATTAACATTTCATTTCCACCCATTTCCTCAAAAAAAAGAAAGAAATTGATTTCCTTAAGTGTGGGTCACATCATCCAATAATATACAAACAACTCATCTCATCTCATCCATTTTCTTATTTTTAAGAATGAACCAAACACAAGAAAAAAATTATTATAGGAAATAGGTTTCTTATAATACATTTTCTTATTTTTTTAACCAACCAAACAACATCAAAACAAGTTTTCTTAAAAAATCACTCACATCATCCAATAATATGATGACAACTCATCTCATCTCATCTCCTATTCTTTGATTTCATTCTTTTTTTAACCAACCAAACAACTATAATTCAAGAAATCCTATTCTTTAATTTCCTATTCTTTGATTTCCCAAAAATTTTTGCGAAACGAACAGCCCCTAATAGACAAACATGAAGTTCATATTCACATTGTTTTGCTGATTCATGACGCATCACTATCTTCATAATACTGCCATGCAAACGCTTGAAGCGAAGTAGATAGTGACGGTGACATGACCGTTATTCGTTTTCAACGCATTTAATTAGCGTATTATTATATCGAGTCTCAACAAATCTCAAATCAAAACCCACACGCGTACAATTTCTTATGAACCGTCGGCTGGACTGGGTGTCTGGTGCCTCACACGTGCGAGTATGGGACAGACACCTCACCTTTACTAATTTGTCTCTAGGTGTTGTGTTATGACCGTACGAGCTACAGCGTGAATCTCTGCCCTGCTCTTAATAGTATATTGAATATCGCTTGGCAGGTTACAAAATAAGCTACTAATAAGATATATAAATTAAAAGATTCATTTATATTAGGGGTGGGCGTGAGCCATGCTAGTTACGCCCGTGATCCGGCCCGTCAGGTTTAAAATCGAGTCGGGCCAGACCCGAACCCACCCGGTCAGAGTGGGTCGGTCCACTTCTTTGATGTCTGGTCACGGGCTAGACTCAGTTCGGCCCACGACCCGCCTAGGTGCAGGCTAGGCTAATGGGTTTTTCGTTCAATTTTTTTCTTATTATTTTATCTTTTTAATTATATTAAACTTATATTTACAATTATAAAATTATTTATAATTTATTTTTTAGGAATTTAAACTTATATTAATTTTTTTGATCATTCCAAATAGACAGCAACGAGCATAAAGATCGTTGTTTTATTTCTCAATAGGCCAAAAGGCCCACGAGCCAAAGACCAATGACATTTTGGCTTTGTTGGCAGCTAGCTACAGACCAGAGGACTAAAGGAATAACTAGCCTAACCAAAAAATATATCATGGGCTGGACGGGTCGAGCCAAGCCGGGTCAAGTGTGGGCTCGACTGACATGGGCTAGGCCTATTTCTCTCACCTCGGTTCTGGGACTGGATTCAGCCCAGCCCGTGACCCGGACATATCACCGGTTGGGTTGGGCCCAATCCACTAGGGCCCCGATCGGGTCGTGACCCACAGCGGGCTATGTGGGATGTTTGTTGGAAATTTTTGTAATAAAGAGAAATGGTAAAAGAATTTCGATTTTATTCTCTCTAACTGCTTAGAAAAAGAATGTTTACAACTCTCTCAACTCTCAATTACAACTTGAATTCCTGAATACAAAAGAGAAGAGAATGAATTTGATTCTCTCCTTTGTTTAAAACCGGGTCCTTCACGGTGGCGATGAGATGCTTTCCTCGAGTGCTTGCGTCGAGTTTGCTTCTCGTTGACGGTCTGAACGTCTCAATCTGCTGGAACAACTGATCGGTTTGGTTGATAACTCTTGACGAGTATTGTAGCTCAGGATGAGTAACAAACTCTGGTAAAAAGAGTTATCTGAACCGAAAATGATTCGGTTAATAAGCCAAGTATCTAACGTCTGGATTCCTCAATGGATGTTGATTCCCCAGACTGTATAAAGAGTTGATTCTCTTTCTCTCAGATCCTCTCCAGAAAATCCGATCTCAAGATAATATCTCGCCCCCTCCAAGATCCGATTCTCAAAAATCCGATCCCTTAACTCTGTTGAGTTTTTGGATATTTATAGGGGGATTAGGGGTATAACTGCCCCCATAATCCGCGCCAAAATGGGGGTTTAGTTACCCCATTAATCGGGTGTAACAACCCACGTAAACCACTCCCTATATCGTGGGTAGAGAACAGCTTCGAAGTTGTTACGATCACGTTTGAATGAGTCAGAACCTTGACTTGCGTTCTGGCGGTGATTGTAAAGAGATGCTGTGACGAGCTGCGTTGTGCAGCGATAGAGCTGCGTTGTGCAGCGATAGAGCTGCGTTGACAGCGATGATGAGCTGCGTTCGACAGCGGTTGACGAGCTGCGTTCAGCAGCGGTGATGAGCTGCACTGGGCAGCGATTGATGAGCTGCGTTGGGCAGCGGTGATGAGCTGCACTGGGCAGCGATTGATGAGCTGCGTTGGGTAGTGATTGATGAGCTGCGTTGGCAGTAATGATGAGCTGCGTTCGGCAGCGGTTGACGAGCTGCGTTAGGCAGCGATGATGAGCTGCGTTCGGCAGCGGTTGACGAGCTGCGTTG
>BQKN01063223.1:0-25270 GCA_022839385.1 Asparagus kiusianus
AGAGCTTTCATGGATGACTGCAAAGAAATTGTGGAATAATTAGAAGGAAATTAGGGAAGTAGGGAAATTGGGAGTTAGGTAAAAGAAAAATGAATGAATAGTTTGATGAAAGGAGGGAAGGTATGTAGTAATTGTAACAAGAAGTAGGTTCAAAACAGTTCTAACTATGGCATGTGACAGTCGCATGAGAATATTTCCTGGAATATCCTCACTTCAAACTAACAGAAGACAGTAACACACCAGATTAGACGACTTATGGTATTTAAATGTTATGTTTTATAACTTAGGGTATTTAAGTGTAAACGTGGTGAATCAATAAGGTATTTAAGTGCCACTTAGCCGGGTCTAGATGTATGATATTGTTAATTATGACATATGATTTCTTTGCAAACATATACATGGTGTTCTCAATCAACTAGAACACGGTTTCATTTGTGATAATTTGCTATCTTCTGGGGAAGGCATAACTGTAGTGTTTACTTCTTTTGTGGTAAGAGACAATGGTTTCATAGTGGTTCCAAATATTGTAGTTTTGTTATTCATGATACAGGGTTCCAGTTGCATTCTTGTTTTATTTGGACTCTTTCTGGGTCTGTAAGGAGAAAACTCATAGATCGATTTCTGGCTAAGCAATATTGTCTTTCAGGATTGCCCAGGTATTGAACAGCTGTAGTGAGAGTACAGCGGATATCATTAGTACCACAGAGAAGTTAAAACAGGATCTTGATATTACTACACAACGACAAGAAATCGTGTCATGCTTTTTACGTGATTATCAACTTTCTAATGAAGAGGTGTGTAAGCTTTTACTCGGGTATATAATGTTATTGAGAAGTCAACACCCTTGCTGTATATTGACTTGAGGCTTACTTGGCTTTTTGAGTCAGCAATAAATGTAATCCTTACAGCAACTAATGTGCACCTATGCACGACTGTCTTCTGAGCAAAATGTCTACTTGTTTGCAGATAAATGCACTAAGGGAAGAAGATCTGAATGAGAATTTCTTCAAAGCACTTTCTCATGTTCAAGAAATTCATGCCAACTGTAAGATATTGCTGAGAACTCATCACCAGGTATTAAGCCTTTTAATTCAAAAGAGTTTACAAAGTAGGTACTATTCAAAAGTAGGTACTATTCCGGAAATTGGACTCTCGACTGTTTAACCTGGTTATGATATTACTGGAAATTTGAATATATTGTTCGTTTATTGAAACTTACTGGAAGACTCCTTGAAATACACCCTTTGGTAGCTCACCTAAATAATATTTTGTTGTGGTCGTTGTGGACTTCCTTATTGCAAATGTCCATTATATAGAGCTGCACATCTTATCCATGCATTTAACACATACATGAGTACTTGTGTGGGTGTGGATGTGCACACATACATGAGCAATTGTGTGTGTGTGTGCGCGCGCATTTACCTGTCTTACGCATGCACTTTTATGTACCAAAGTCACTGTGAAAATACAACTGGCAAATTAAAACATAATTAGCTAATGGTGATTCTCCTTTTCCTTTACTGGAAATCTATTTCTCAGCGTGCTGGCTTGGAGCTAATGGACATGATGTCTGTATATCAAGAAGGAGCCTATGAACGCTTATGCAGGTGATATATCTTGCAGAACATTGACTTTGCTCTGAAATTTATATGCTTTTGAAAGAGAAAGAACACTTAGCACTCTCATTATTTATTACTTAGTGATATTTTTTCCTTTGAACTTGTTCTATTAAATCTTGGCTTGTGGTGGTTGTGAATTCTAGACATGTCAGACCAGTTGCACCATCTGTTTCTTTCGAGTGATTGGTTACCCAGTTAATGTTAGCTATGAGGAAATATTAGGACCTACACCTGAAGTGTAGCATACAAAAAAATTAGTCACACTATCGATTGAAGTATATTAATTTTCTCAGATAGAATTCTATGTGCATCTATAAGGTATTGTGTGATCAAATAATAATACTCAGATTATAGAAAGCTTTTGGCATGATACGATTATTTCCTTTTGTTATAGTATTTACAGTTTTGGTCGATACAGGACAAACTATTATGAATTCTGGTTGATATATGAACAGTGAGGATCAACAAACAAAATTAAGACTGTATCATCGATGTCATCGCCTTTTTCTCATCTACATTGTGAGCTAAGGTGCAATGTAGGAAAAAACCCGTTTCAAAACCTGTTTAACTGTTGCAACACCTAATAGAGCCAAAGTGTTATAAAACTCAGGCAAAAAACCCGTGTTGCATTTAATGCAGAAAATAACACCAAAAAATCGGCTTTTATCCGTGTTACGGAAAGCTTTATTTAACACTTGTTAGATTGGTTTAAATTTATGATCAGATTTGGACGCACGGTGATATCTCCACTGTCCAAATCAGTATCGCATTAACCGAAATAAGTTCCCAATTGAATCCTCCGATCCCTATTTTATTCGCGTGAAAGCCCTAGCGATCCACCGAGCCTATATCTAGCGCCTTCCTCATCTCCTTCCCCTCCACCTCCTCCTCTCACTCCTTCGACGAAGAAGCTTCTTGATCTCTTCTTCCTCTCACTCGCTGGATGAAGACGAAGCCTCTCGTAGATGACAAGGCTCTTCTTGTCCTCTATCTCTGCCAATGACGAGGCTCCTGTCTGGTTCCTCCTTGGCTTCCATATCTCGTTGGCAACCCTCGGCGAGACGAAGAAAATCCTAACCCCATCTCCACCTCCAACGCCTTTTCAGCTTCTAAATCCTAACTCCTTTCGACAAAGATGGAAACCTTCTAAATCAACTCCTGTAACTCTTCCAATCCTCCTTTTTGTTTGAAAGTATGATGATTCTAATCATTGAAGTCATTACGAATAGTTTGTATTTATGAAATATCTAAATAATTAATAAATAAAATAACCTACGTTATGCGTTATTTTTTTGTATTTCTTCTCTCAACCCTTACCAGAAGGTAGAGCGTTATGTTATGCGTTATCATTATTTTCAACATTGCTAAGGAACATATAAGATCAGAAAATTTAACCAAATGTTACATACAGGAAAGTATTTTTGGTGATCTCTTGGTATAATCCGAGGACCTTGTGCATATGACAGGCGTTTGCTATAAAACTCAGACAGCCAACAGAGGTAGGAGAAACTGTGTTGTTGCTCACAGAATTTAAGCTCATGGTACTAAAGAGCAGCCCCCAAAAACATTGTAGACTAAGAGACTAAAGAAGAGAGTGAGATTGATGAGCAAGCTGTTGCGATAATCGAACTCTGCGTACCACACTTTTACCCTGAAGCCTTGTCATAAGCTGTCCAGCTTGAGTTTTAAGGGTATTTTTCAACATTTTCCTTGTCTCAGCATGTCATGTCCACATTGGTGCACTGCACACAGCTCCAATGAGGTAGTGACATCACTTTATCATGCGGGGACATAGAATGACTGAAGATGGGAACCTTGGTTGCTTACATGCCGGTTCGAGAAAGGGATGATGAGACCCAAAAAGAGTTTTTGGCCTCAGGAAATGATCTGATAGTATTTTGCCTAATCAGATTCATACCAGTAGGCATGATTTGTAAAGCTGAATTGTGCAAGGAGAACAATCTTTCTGCCAAAATTATGATATTGCAGAGTGGCCTGGAATTTGTGAAATGCAGCAAATGCTATATTTTCTTTATAGTCTTAACAATATGCTTCATTAGTCACTGAAAATAATTTCTGCCTTGTTTATTCTCATGTAAAACTCTGAATGTCATATAGCTTATTAGTTTATTTCTGGATTTCGGGAACATAAGTCTGTATGTGTTTTTTTTCCCTTTTTTTTGTTGTATATTTCAGGTGGGTTCAAGCAGAATGTAAAAAATTGGGCGACAGTGATAATCCTGAAGTTGCTGACCTTCTCAAGACTGCTGTCCGTTGCCTAAAAGAAAGGCCAGTTCTTTTTAAGTATTGTGCAGAAGAAGTATGAAACAATCTTGCAAAGATTTTTCCGTGCAAAAGAAAAAAGTTTCATTAATAATGAGAACCTATATTTGAACCATGTAGGTAGCAAACATGAGACATCATGCATTGTTCAGACGATTTATAAGTGCTCTGACACGAGGAGGGCCTGGAGGACTCCCAAGGCCTATTGAAGTGCATGCTCATGATCCCTTGCGTTATGTAGGAGATATGTTAGGATGGCTCCATCAGGTCTACTTATTTGTTTTGTGCTTGGAATCTCAACCTAATTTTAATTGCATTGTAATGAAATTAACTTCTTGATCTTTGTTTCATGTGAAGGCTCTAGCTTCTGAAAGGGAACTAGTACTCGCACTACTCAGTCCAGATGCGGCGACAGATACCGGACCCACTGCTCGCCGCTTTTCCAAGTCTTCTGAAAGTGATTCTTCAAAATCAGAGCCAGATATAACCTTTGTTTTGGATAGAATATTTGAAGGTGCATGCCGACCCTTCAAAGTCAGAGTGGAGCAAGTTTTACAGTCTCAGCCTAGTCTCATTGTTTCCTTCAAACTGAGCAACACTCTGGAGTTCTATAGTTATACAGTAAGTTGACAATTGTGCCTCTAATCTTTACCAGTGTTATTTCTGTTTATTTCTTACATGGAAATGCTTATTCTTTTATAGATTTCAGACTTGCTGGGAAGGGAAACAGCTCTCTGCAATACACTTTGGCTGCTTAAAGATGCCGCTCAGCAAACTTTCTTTAATATTCTGAAGACGCGGGGTGATAAACTCTTGAGGTATCCGCCTTTGGTTCCAGTTGATTTATCCCCACCATCAGCAGTAAGGGAAGGTGTTTCTTTGCTGCTTGAGCTTATTGATACCTATGACGGCATGATGGTTCCTGCATCTGGGAAGAAGCCTGACTTTGATCCTGTGATTGCTGCTTTACTTGATCCTATAATTCAGGTATGCTTCAGATTTTAAAAGCTCTGGCATGCACTTGGAGCCAGACTTCATACTAACATGTAACTGAGAATAGTGAAGTGCCAGCATATCAAAAGCTTTCTTGGTAGGCTTCACAAATAGCTTACAAGATTTATGCCTTGATTAGCAATGTCACTGATTTTAAAGTTCCTTTCTGTTGATGTTACTTGTAAATTGGCATATGCAAGAGAAAATTAATGACATGTAACAGGTGGTTGATAGCAAAAAGTTAAGTGATAATAAATATTTCTCTCTCTGTCCTTTCTTGAAAATACTTTGTAACTGGGCATGGCATGTACAGGTTTGAACTCCGAACCTCTTGTGCAACAGTAAAACTCTTTAGCGCGGTGCTACTGACAACCTAAGACATATATTAGTAAAAGAATGTTGAATGAGTATCTATTATTTAATGAAATGGTTGATTATATTGAGTACTTGCATTAGATAGATAAATATCCATTGGTCTTCGGAAGAAGAGATCATATCGGAATGTGTGAGGAATATACATTTGTAGCACCAAATATGCTGAGCACCTAATCACTTGCCATGTTCTTGTGTACTCATGCTTAGGCACACAGAGAGAAACAGGAGGGAGGAAGAATTTGATGTCCCAGACACGGTCTTTCAAACATGAAATTCTTAATTTATAAATAGGATTTTTAGCGTGATCAGTCTTCTTCAATAACTTATTAAATATTCGCTCTCTGTATCATTTCAAGTTGTTTGGCACATGCCATGCATCTACGTTTCTCATATGTGAAAGATTCTATCTTTTGTTTCTTTATTTTAATCCATTTTAAAAACACTATTTAGTTGTTATTTCCTTTGAACCTTTGGTTTACTACTTCAATCCATGCACTAAAAAGCTTTGCGCACTAAAATGTTTTGATCTTGAATACAAATTGATGATAATCATATAACAGTTATCTCTGAAGATCTTCTTACAGTCCCTTAATAAAACTGATTATGTGATTATTGAGTAAACTTTGATTAAAGTTTATCATTGTTGGTTGATTCTACACATTGATATTTTTGCTTCACATAGGCCTTGCTCAATAACCTATTTTGACGCTTCCTATTTATTAAAGTAGATCTGGAACTTCTTAATCTATTGTAATCTTTTAAGGTTTAAAAACACGAAGGGAATCTGTCCATGCTAATGATATATGTAAGATATTGTTTGTTTTCCAGATTATAATTTTTAATAGTCATTTGGTTCTCGGCTCATTGCAGATGTGTGAGCAAGCAGCAGAGGCTCATAAGTCCAAAGGAGCACTTTCAAGGAGAAGAGCTAGCTCTGAAATAGGCTCAAACAGGAGGGATTCTCTATCAGTTGATGCAATCTTGACGAAGAATAATTCCCTGAATTCTCAGGTGAACATGTGCTCCTTTATCTACTGGTTCCTTGGGGGCTTAAATAAGTTCTTTAATTACTTTGAACTAATCTGTGTCAACTTTTTAATATTTTAGTTCTTGGTGGTTTCAAAACTTTAGTTGCTTAACATATTATAGATGATTTTGCGGCCACATATGACCAAATATGGTTAAAGTTCCACAGTTTGGTTATTCAATTGATAAGTTGCATGCCTGTATCTAATATGCATTTCATAAATTAAATTGATTAGAGTACATGTATGTATATAATCTGCAATTTCTTATGAATATGATTGCTCTGGCAATTGATTTCCATCTCTTGAAATTATCTTTTGTCACTGAGTTTATTTGCTTTTAACTTGGCTTACAACTCATAACTTGGCTTACAACTCATTTCCCCGCTTAGAGTCAAGTCATTCAGTCATTTAGCACAGATTATTTATGGATGTTACATCTATTCATTATAAGAAATTTTGTTGCTGTTCAGTTCGTTGCCTCAAGTTATGATATCTATTTTCTTTTACCTACTTGCAGACAGCTGAAACCACATCCAAAATCTACCTCGTCAACTGCTTGTCAGCTATTCAGCAGCCATTAATAGGACGCGAGGTCACTGCAAAATATGTGAACAACCTTTCCTCTATCATCGAGACACACACCAATATCCTTGTAGAAAAAGAAGTAGATGCCATACTCCTGAGATGCGGTCTATTGAGCAAGATATCCTACGTTCAGACTTTGAATGATGAGCATGGGCCTCTAGCGGAGGTTGAAGATATGTCTCCGCAAGTTATGTCAGAATGCTTAAGAACCTTTTTTGGGCTTGTCACCGGAAATGAAGGCTCCTTACCAGAGTTTGAACAGTTGCAAGTGCCTAAATTGCGTGATGAAGCGTGCGCTCGTGTTTCTAGGGCTCTTTCAGGAGCATACGAGCTTCTCTATGGAGTAATCACCGATCCTCAGAATCATTACCCTGATCCAAAGTCACTGGTGAGGCATTCACCAGATCAGATTAGAACCATATTGGAGATTTAAAGGCCCGTTTCAGCGTTCTTGATGTGTTGCTAATCTGTAGGCCGAACTGATTTATAGTACAACTTTTCTTGGAACATCAGTAACTCTTTTATCAAAGAGATATTTTGATGTAGTTTTCGTGCACCAGTTGTTACTGATTTCAGGCTGTGTAATTCATTGCGCTGTTCTTCGAAGGGCCCAAATATTTGGTGATAGGAATACCTTAATTTCAGATGAATATAAGAATATTTTGAGGAGATGTATACAGGTATCTGGGTATATGATTGTATAATTTTGGTGAATAATTGGAAGTTTAACAATGAATATTGTGCTGTTCTCAGCGAGTTCTATTTGTGGAAATGTAGTCTTCTACTTTTAGTTTACAGTATATTTTGATGAGGTATCCAAGAACATCATGAACATATTATGAATTTGATAGGTCAGAATATTTCAGAAACTATTAAAACACCAAGCGGAAAAATGAACTAAAGCATTAATTGAGAACTCCAACCCTTAAAAGAACTGAATGGAAGAATAATATATTTGTGTATGCAACTTCGAAAATATGAGGCAAAAGTTATCCTTAATTTTGTTGTATTCAAAACTCGATTTTTTTATGGTCAGTTAAAAGCGTCACCGATACATTCTTGAACAAATTTTATGGAAGGAAGGGGGAATTTGGGAAAAAGATTTTGCGTGAGATTTGTGTTCGAAACTCAGAATAATACCATACTAAATAGTGTCATAACGGCAGGAAGGCGTAACATATGCATGTGCACGTGTATGAAGGGATGATGTATTTTATGCTAAGGTCACTTGTGTAGATTCGGATCCTCTCCAGTACTAGAAATTATAGATAATAGTAGAGGGATCACTACTCTGAATCCAATTTTTTTTATTGTTTAGTAGATGACTCTGATTCATCCTCTTGAGTGTAGAACATAAATGAGTGAAATTCAAGGGGATTGTTCAATTTATGATGTATTGTTCTTTTTTCCTGTCATAGTTGAAATAATGTGCATGTTCTCCTTTATATACGAAGAGAAATTAGCGAACTATTCTTGAAAACACCAAAAAACCATGTGCTAAGAAAAAATCATGTTTCAAATCCCCATAAAAAAGGTATCATTTATCCATTTATCCTATTAGAATATGACAAACTATTTTAAACCTCTGATAAGTTCCAGAATTTCAAAAAAACTACCAAAATATTTTAATTTTTACACTTAATCCTATAAAGAGATTATCCCATAATTTACACTGACGAACTATATATTTCGAGGCCTACATACACCCCTCAAATCATAATTATTTGTAGATTAGTTTCATAAAATCACAAACAACCCTTAAAATATATACATACAAACACGTGCGCACACGTAATTTCTATAAAATAATTTGGATTGCGCGGGGGTGGGGGGTGGGGGGGGGGGGGGGTGGCGCAAGATCCCCCAAACTTACTAAGGTTACCACCAAAATTTACTAAAGAGCATTTTGGTTATATAACTACATATGAAATGACCATGCTAATTTTGAGCGTTTTCTGCCGAAAGTTATTGGGAGTTGTTGAGTGTTTTAAAAATATTGGGATTAATCTGAGCTACTAAACTTATTGGGTTTTAAAATTTACCCATATTTTAGTTTTGGATTTTCTTTTATACGTACTCCACCCCATAAATTGTAAGTCTCTAAATTTGATTTCAAATCATGACCATTGTAAATTTGCCTCCAAATTATTTTATCACATGGGATTCTCAGTGAGGTCTTCACACTTGAGTCAGGTAGATGGAGAGACGCTGGGTCCCCGCATTGTAGTCAGGGGCGTAGCCAGAGCTTGCTTGCCCAGGGTAAGAAACTCTATCTCTCCCACGACCTCTCTCTCCTCCCCTCGCTTCCCCTCCTCTCCCGCCACTTCACCTCCCTTTCCATCCAACCTTCTCTCCCTCCTCTTTCAAGACCTTCATCTCAACAAATCCCAGCCATCCTTCCTCTCCCGCGCCTCCCTCCTTTCCCTCACGACATACTTGTAGACCAGCTTTATTTTTTGCCCAGGACAAAAAATAATCCTGGGTACGCCACTACTTGTAGTGTTCAATTTTTATCATGCGGCTGTTGTTGATGAAGCCATCCACGCTCTGCCGTTCGCTTTTCAAAGACAACACATATCAACTGTCCAGAGTATGCGTGATAACACTGAGGGCATGGCTCGGTTTGATCTCAGGAAAGTCGACGAACGTTTGGTTCTCCCGACGCCTGGTTCAAGATACTCCTCGCAGCATTCTCCGGACGACGAATGGAAGTTTTATCTGAATCAGATCAGCGGCCTGTTATCGACGAACACATAGCGAAAACAAAGGTCGACCTCTGGTTGCTGGAGAGCTCCGATGGCACGCTGCAGAAGCAGAAAGTTTCACTGACTCTGGACGATCGAAGTTTTACGTCTTCAAAAAAGTAGGTAATTTCTTTTTGACACTACTCTTCTCAAATTTTCTTGTACCCTCTGCTTATTGGAACGATGTAAACGTTGGTCTTAATTGAGCGCCTATGAGATGTTGAGCTGATATTGACATTCACATCAGAATTCTTAGCAGAATGTTTTCGGAAATGGATTGCATTCAAGTGTTGCTCTTAATAGAATTCTTACTCATCCCTCTAGAGAGTGACCAAGATCAAATGGAACTTGAACGTAACTCAGCTGTGTTTTTGTAGGTAAAATTTTGTGCTGTTGATCTTGGCATCAATCTTAGTACTTGAAATTTTAGAGACCATCGGCTGAGGTGATAAAAGAATAAAAGAGAGTGATATTCTAGTTAAAATTATGGTGAGGCTCCATGCCATTTTTCTTGAACCCGTCTATTTATGTTATACTATTGCAGATGCATTTTCTACAAGAAGATGGTGACAATTTGGTAAAAACAATATATCCCATGCATGGAACTTTGAACACACCAAGATTGTCTGCATTTTACCATTAACTTTCCATAATAAGCATTCTAATAAGCATAACAATTGCTAAACTCACAATTAAATTTGCTAGCTAAACTCTTAGCACATTATTACATAACTAAGACCCTCGTACTCATCACCATTGACTTATTACAAAGTTACCAAGTTAAATATAGCTCAAATACTTTGAGTCGTCGTTACACGAAACCATTAACTTTGTCCTTTTAATTTCCTGAGGAACCCTCATATATACAAGAGCAGAAAAAAAAAATTTATGCGCATTTAGATACAGGAAGGAATTCATTGCCAGTTGCTCGTCTTAACCATATCGTAGAACGAGTCTTTTTAACATGATCCAAGAAAAGTCTATGCCTGTAAATAATTGAAAAAAAAAGATTCTAAGAGTTTTTGTAAATGGATTCTGATCAAATTCGAGTTTGTAGTACTAACCTCTGAAACTCTAGCTTTTGTATAACTATACCATTCAGTAGAAGCTCGGACCTGAAAATCTCAGCTCCTGAAATAGCCAATATCACAATATAATGAGCAACGTTTTTCTTTAAAGGTTTGAATTCAGATGATGAAGAATCTTTACCTTTCTCAAGAAAAGGAATGCAAGTGGAATAATCTTCTTCACAAGAAAGAACCAAAAGATCATCAGGTATTTTGTCATCCTTCATCATGGATCTCCCAATTCTCTCAATTGGCTGCAATTTTAGAAAGATCAAACTTATAACTTATAATGTACATAAAGGATAAAACAAGTTCCTTAAAACAGATCTTAACACGAGATGAACATTTGTGAAAATATAGAAATACTTCTAAAAATGTCAAAGACGAGTATAATCATATAAGGAAGAAAAAGTTGGCTCCCTCTCGAAAAGTTTGATAATTGTGTTACTATTCTCTGATTAGAGAATACTACTGAAAATACCCAAAATTTTGCATTGTTTTTTATAATTTTAATGGGCTAACTGAGTCAAGATTAGGTTTCCTGAGTATTTAAATGATGACGCAAATGCTTTACACAGAAAGGTAAATCTCCGAAGAGTAATGAAACTGATATAGACAAGATCTGAATGTATATTTGGGGCCCAAACAAAGGAAAGGAAAGCTAATAAAGTATACAACTTTTCCTTCAAATCTCTGAATAATATATTGATCGTTACTCTGATGTAGATTTTGCCTGTTTCATAGAATTAGAATTTTCATCAAGTTTTTAATTAAAACCATAACATTTTTCTACACCCCCCCCCCCCCCCCCCCCTCTTTTTTTAGTAAGATGAAGAACAAGATTTTGAGCAGGAACTAACCATAGGTTCCTTGCCTCTTTCTACATAAGCTAAAATATAAGGAACATAAAAAAGACTGCAACTATAATAAAACAGGGAAAATGCTTAGTGGTACGAAACAATAACATAGTACACCAGCATTAGATTCAAAGAAGTGCAGCAAATCAAAGATCTACAACGCGGAGAAGCAAGACAAAGTCTAGTGATTGATATTTTTCAAGTCATATAGACCAAACTTTCACCTCTAAACTTCAGATAACAAAAACTAAAGAGCTAATAGAACAGCAAAATACCTGGCCATGAACTGCCTGAACAAGTTTGGACATAACTTCCCTCCTAGGTTGTATGTTTGGTGTAATATACACCCTTCTACCCTGGAAGCAGTACAAAATTAGACCAAGAAAAAATTGTATTCAAAATGAAACTACCGTAGTGCATTTTCAAATGATCAAAGCACTTGAATAGGCAACAAAGATTATATAAAGTACCTGCAACAGTGGATTTTGGAATGCACGAGCTAATGAAACAGGCATGCTGAACCCAATTTCTATTTCCTTCTTAACATCTCTCAAAATATATTTTTTCTCATCAATAAAACAGCTAGCTTGCCCGCAGCTCTCAAGCCACATATGTGTCACCACCAGTTTGCCCATAGCCATTGCTTCTAGCATGTTCCTCGTACGCACAAAATTATCTGCTACAAAATGCGTAGCATCTGAAATTGAGGTCGCAAGCTGAACACTTAAGCGTCCCATGACCTATAAAGAAAACCCAAATTATGTAATGCCTAATTAGAGAGATAAGTAAATGCGAGTTGCAATAGCACTTTACCTTTTTTTGTTGTTTGACAATATCATCATCCAAATGTCGGCTAAACAAAACACGAACGCTTGTCATATCTTTCCTTCTTCTGGTATTAAACATAGGACTTGGAGATGGTATGCTGGCTTCCAATTGCGTTAGCTCCTTAGGAATTACTGACTGCCGTCGACTTTCATTTCCTGGTGTTCTTTTATAGTTGCCTGCAACACAAACAGGAGACACTGCATCTACATCTTTGACAGTTGTTGGCCAAAGATTTTCACAAGTAGATTTTTTAGTTTTGGCATTTTCCTCTGCAACTTCAACTTGATTATTAAAACCTACAACTCGCTTGAGTTGTGGAGTAGAACAAGGATTGGTCATTTCATTTGAACAACTCATCAAAGCATTTTCTACATTAGGCATAAGTGAAGAAGATTTTGATGATGACCTTGTTCTCACACCAGATACCATGCTTGTACAAACTGATTTTCTCTTCCTTTTTGCAGTATCTAGGGTTTCAGAAATGCTTTCGATAGCAGTTTTAGTATTTCTTTGTTTAGTCCTATGTTGTATGCTGTCATCTAATGGTGATGGAAATTCCTGAGCAGTTTGCCTCATTATCATCTGTTTTGATTGGGCAAAAACATCTTTTACAGGAGAACCATCTTTTACCACTTCATCCAGACGCTCATTATCTTGTGCATTAGAGTAGCTTGGATTTTTTACTTCCGCATTTTGAACAGAATCAATGTCAGAACGCTTCCTTTTCGTTTTACCATGAATACTTACATTTGTCATCGCATTTGTATCTTCTCTATAATCACTAGCTATGTCTTCTTCAGCCTTTTCTGCTAGTCTAACTGCTTTTAAATGCCTAGTACGACGTGCAATAGGTGTAGAATTAATACCAACACTGCCTTTTATGAGTTCATTGTTCAATGACACTTGGTTACTCAATGTCCCTGGTTCTGAACATTTGTGAGCCTCTCCTTTAGAAGCTTCATCCATTTGTCTCAGTGCCTTCTCTCCTTTGATAGATATAGAACATTTAGTTTTATTGGCTAAACTCTTGGTATCTAAACTTTGTTCTAGATCCTTTTTCCCCCTCCTTGATTTAGTTTTCTCTGTTGTGCACTCCAAACTTTTTTGTTCTTTTGAATTACCCTTCGAGGTAACATGCACTTCCAGCTTTGAGTTGGTAGAAAGCATCTTTCTTTTCTTGGACCGTGTTGAAACACCTTCAAAGTTGGGCGTAGAGGAAGCAAACTTTCTTGAAGAAGCAGCTTGTGAAGAATTTTCATGTATTAATGGCTCCATAGCTTCCACCGCCATTTGAGTATCAGGACAAAATTCACATATACCCTCTTCACCTCTATCCACATCAGTTGGCTTCAATTGCTGATCCAAAGATTTTGAGTTTGGTTGCTCATTTATATCCTTGAAAAGATTCTTCCTTGCTCTTGTTTCAGCTACAAGTGCCTTTTCATTCATTAAAGAACTGTGTTCCATGAACCTTGAACCTAAATGATTAAAATTTGTTAGGTATGGATAATTTCTGTGTTCATCACCTTGGTCTTTAAGGATGGCATCTGGGACAATTGGTGGTAGGCTGAGTGATCTCTGTTCAACTCTTCCAAAAAAGAAATCTTTTCTTCTAGTGAAAAAATCACCTCCTCCCTCATCCTCTAGATTGTCAATCCACTCAAAGGTTCCAATTTTCCCAACTGGACTTTTGTGACCAGTTTTTTTAGCCAAGATCCGAACACCTTTAGCATTTGATGTAGGTGGAGACTTCACTGTATCAGTACTCATCTCGGAGTTATATTCTTGGGACAATCCTAAATCATTAACCACAAGAAACTTATTGACGACATCCAATGCATTAGCTTGAGACAGATCTCCAGGTACTGGGGACACATTATATGTTAATCCTGCAATATTATCAGGTACAGATGAACTCGGTGAATCCACATGTCCATTGTTGTTGTTAGGCATGATTGTGCTTTCTTCCTCATCTGATTCCATGTCATAGAGAAGTTTTTTCACTACTTGATTATTTTTTCTGTTCATTTCATCTCTATGGTAGTCCTTTGTACACTTCTCAGAGGCCCCCCTCTCATGAACCCTTGCTATTTCACCTACAACATTGTCCTGGTTGTTATGGGTTTCACCAATATTAAATAAAGAACTCAACACAACATCGGCTGCCTTAGAGCTCTGAGCAGCAGCACGACCAGAAGCTCGTAATGAAGCTGCACGAACTGCTACAAAGCTCCTCATAGACCCTACAAAAGATGCACAGGAATTTCATGTCGGTAGGGGAGAAAATGAAATCTAAATATGGTATGAAATCTTGGTTTTTACGCCTTTCACCGTTATTAAGTAAAGTTTTCAACTCAACATTGTCTGCCTTAGAGGGCTTTGTCTGAGCAGCAACAAAGCCAGAAGCCCGTAATGATGCAGTACGAACTGATGCAAAGCTCCTCACAGACCCTAGATAAGATGCACAGGAATTTTTCATTTGAGTAGGGGAGAAAATGTAATTTAAAATGGTATCAAATCTTGGTTGTTATTGCGATCACCATTATTAGATAAAGCTTTCAACTCAACATTGTCTGCCTCAGAGGGGTTTCTTCGAGCAGCAGCAAGACCAGAAGCTCGTAAGGATGCTGTACGAACTGCTGCAAAGCTCCTTGCAGACCCTAGATAAGATGCACGGGAATTTCATGTCACCAGGAGAGAATTTAATTAAAAATGATGCCAAATTTGCAAGGTTGATGTAATCAACCCAAGTTCAAGTTGTCAGAAAGCAAATGTAGGAGAAGAATCATTGACAAGTATAATTACCGTTATTGGATTTGCAAGAACCTTCATTTTGCAGTACCTCTGAAGAAACATAGTCTTCTGTTGAACAATATAAGTAAAGAGCAAAGTATTTATGTAAGTAAATACCTAAGCTATAAGAAAGGCCAAATGGAAAATTCCAACAATAAAAAAGCAATCACGTAAGAAATCAGCATGAATATTAGTGACAGGAAAGATATACAACGAAATTCAAAATCAACAGCTTTGTGCGCCATGTCTCGTTCTGGGCCTAAATGATCTTTAAGTCCATGGAAATTTGAAAATCAATGGGCAATAGGAACACATAATATTTAGACTCCAAATAACTGCTGAAACATCTGCAAATGACATTCCAAAGTAAACTGATACGTCACCACAAAGTCTACTCAGCTATCAGCTATGATATGTAGAACACTACAACAAAAAGATTGGATTGTTTGATAAACCCAGACGTAACGCATGTGCCCATATGTGTCTGACACCTACATATTGATAAACTACAAACACCTACAAATTGATAAACCTGGACATAATGCATGTGCCCATATTATGTCCCATTTGATGAAAGGTAGTTATTTTTACTGAACTTAGGTTCTTTCTTCTTTGTTTGTGAGCGTGCACATGTGCGCGAGGGAGCAGGTGCAGGCGAGTACATGTGAGTGTGTGCGCACGTACCCGCATACATGTGTTTAGGCGCATGAGTGCCCATATACGTGCGTGCATGTATATAATTACACCTATTTTTACAAGTCAGATATGCATATATGTGAAAAAAAGATGCATACATAGTCATGTTCCTGCATTTGGATTTGAGACAATATTGATGTAGCCTGCACCCCTGGATGTGTTGGAGCATGAGACTCCTATTAGTGGCTACAGAAATAGTTTATCAGGCACAAAAGAACAATGCCTTCACCCTAAACCGTGAAATTTTCAAAGAATGAGCTTATGCCATTGAAATTATAACTTGGAAAGGGGTTCAGCGGAGAGATTTGTATTTGGTGCTTACCACAAAATGGTGTCTCCTATATAAATATATGACATTCTTTCATTTTTGGCATCTCATAAAATCAGTAGATATCCATAATTACAATATAATGCCATAGACATTTATAATCAGAGAGAATGTAATTCAAGTGAGAATTCTTAATTGTATAGAATGCTATGGCGGCTAGAAAGGCAAGTTCTACAAGTGTCCCAGTCATAAATTGTTGGATTAAATCTAATTATGAGCACATATGTTAAATTATTGTGTAATGCTATCTTTAAAGTTAACCTGCATAAAATGATCAATCAATTAATTGGGTTAATGAGTATTTAAATATGTCATAGGCTAATTGTGTAGATATTAGATTGCAAGTCTAATTTGATGAGGGGCCAAATTAGAAAATAGCAATATCTATATAAAGGGGTTATGATCCCTAATCTAAGGGTGACGTTCTCTGTTTTCTTAATCCCCATCTAGAGAGAAACAAAAGGAGATACCCTTTAGATTAGAAGATCTCAAACCCTAATTCAGAATTTCTTCATGATTCATGTATGTTTCCGCTAATTCTTCTCGTTAATCTCCTCTTTGAATAAATCATGGTTCTTAATTATATTGTATGATTAAGATCAACATAAGGATATCAAGTGGTATCAGAATCACCGTGATTAATTCTTGGGGATCTAAGTTTAAGATGAAGAAATTAGGATTTTGATCTTAATTTTGTTTTATTAAGATCTGTTGCACGATTGCACTGTAGCATGCATGTTTTTGTTCAAACTCTCTTTTGGTTCAATCTGCATCAAATTCTTTATCCAGATTGTGTTCAATTGTATTGTTTGGCCGTCGGTCGCTGGTCTCTTCGTCGGCGATCTAGTGGTTGCCAGTCCCACTATCAAATAAAAACAGCGACGGTGGCAATCAGGAAACCCTAGGGTTTCAACCCTAGGGTGCAAGAGCTTAAGCGGCGGTAGCCACCAAGAACAAAACCCTAAGGAGTGCAGGAATTAGGGCACAAGAGGTTACCTGAATTTAGGCAAGCCTCGATTAGGTTGCAGGCGAACTTCGTCTGCTACGTCAGCAGGCGATCTTCGTCAGCAGAACCGCAGGCGAGTTTAACTTAGGCGAGCCTTCACTCAGGCGAGCTCTAAGCTTATTCAGGCGAGCTCGAAGTTCAGTTGTAGGCGAGCTTTGTCGGCTACCTCAGCAGACGAACTTTGTCGGCATAGTTATAGGCGAGCTCGAGCCTATCTAGGCGAGCTCGAGCATATTTAGGCGAGCTCAAAGATCTATTCAAGCGAGCTCGAACATCAATTCAGGCGAGCCTCGTCAGGAACTCTGCGGGCGAGCTCGAAGAACAAGTTAGGCGAGCTTGAGTTTTCGATTCAGGCAAGCTTCTTCGGCATAGTAGCAAGCAAGCTCGAATTCGGAATTGCAGGCGAGCCTCGTCGGCTAAAAGCTGAAGGCGAGCTTTGTCAGTTTTGTTAGGCTTGCTTGCCGAAGCCCACTTAAGTTTTTATTTTGAGCCTGTAACTAATTAAAGTAAGGATTATTTGAATTGCTCAAATAATTTATTAAGTTATGGAAGTTTTTCTTATTAATTAAGTTACTAGTGTGCATCTCGTGCAAAGCACAGCCCCCTTTTTTTATTTCTACTACACTAATTATGTTTTTAAATATTTTTTTGTTAGTGCTACAGTAACATTTTTTAAATGTTACAGTATCCCGCTTGTGCTGCAGTGATAATGCTACAATATATATTTTAAAACGCAAGTCTCGTGTGTGCTACAGTGATTTACTGTATCATTTACTGTAGCATAAATAGTAAATCTTGGATCCTCCTATAATTATAAAGGAATAGATGGGCCTCATTAAGTTATGGCCCTTTCTTAAGCTTAATTAAATAGAAAAACTTATGGGCCCTTTATTAAGCTGTGGAAATTCTTTTTTAATTTGAATTAAAATTGTTTAATTTGAATTAAATTGGTAGTTAATTAATTATTTAATTCAAATAATATGACAATAAGGTATTAAGTTTGTATCTCATTCTAAATGATTAATTAAAACAAGATATTGCCAAAGTAATCTCTCTTGTATAAATTATTAATGAGAGATGTTAGATGTCTGTGGGTATGTTTTCTTGTAAATATTTAATCAGCCCAAAGGAAGGTTAATATTTATTTAGATTGCATACACATCTGCGCTGATAAACGCGTGATAATTATAAGGTTTATATGTGAATAATGAATAAATCCAAAGATATTTTTATTATTTGACATGCGTTATTGTCAGGTTTGATCATTGCAACAAGGTATCACTTATAATTAATATTACTGTCCAAAGACTTGATATTAATGTTGTGCTAGATATCTCGAGATGGGATTTGTTATTATTTAAATTTTATTGATTACTGATTATAGTTAATAATGTGAATATTTTTTATTTATTTTAGCTAATACATCTGCTGCAATAATTTTTGCTAACATTAATTCAATTCCCTTGCTCAATGGGACATGTTTTAAGGTTTGGAAAGAGAACATTCTAATTGTTCTTAGCTGCATGGATCTAGACCTTACATTAAGAATTGAACAACCTCATCTTCTCACTACGGATAGCACTCCTAATGCAAAGAAGGAGTACGAGAAATGGGAGCGTTCAAATCGCATGAGCCTAATGATATTAAGCGTGGCGTTCCGGAAGCCTTCAGGGGCATAGAATCCAAAGTGGTTACTAAAACCAAAGATTTTTTTTGTCGAAATTAAGAAACGTTTTGCTAAAAACGATAAGATAGAAACAAGCATGCTTTTAGCTCACTTGATTTCGATGAAGTATAAGGGCAAAGAAAATATCAGGGAGTACATCATGAAGATGTCTCATATTGCTTTAAAACTTAAGGTACTTAAACTTGATCTATAAGATGAGTTACTAGTGCATCTGATTCTGTTGTCTCTTCCTGCACAATTTAATTAATTTAAGGTCAATTATAACTGCCAAAAGGAGAAATAAACTCTGAATGAGCTCATTTCATACTTTATGCTAGAAGAAGACATGTTAAAGCAAGATAAGGCTGAAAGTGCTCATTTGACCTGTGCCTCTAAGGATAAGGGCAAGAAAAGAAAGACTGATAATGAAGTTGCTAAGGGTCCAGTTCAAAAGAAACAACATAAGAATGATCAGGGTTGTTTCTTTTGCAACAAGGCTGGACACGTAAAGAATGATTGTACCAAATATCACGTCTAGCGTGTTAAGAAGAGTATGTTCCTTACTTTGGTCTGTTTTGAGGTTAATTTAGTTTTAGTACCTAGAAACACTTAGTAGTTAGACTTTGATGCTACTACTCACATAAGTGATTCTATGCAGGGTTGTCTGAGCTATCGAAAACCAAGTGATGGTGAAAAAAAATTTTGTGGGTGATGGACAATCGGTAGACGTGGAAGCAATTGGGCGCTTTAGGTTACTATTAGGAACTGGTTTCTATTTGGATTTAAAAGATACTTTTGTACTACCATCTTTTATACATAATTTGATTTATGTTTCTGTATTGGACAAATCAGGTTATTATTGTTCATTTGGAAACAATCAATTCAGTTTATCTTTAAATTCAAATGTTGTGAGAACTGGTTTCTTGAGTATTTATGACAACCTATATTTGCTTGATAAAATTGCTTCTTATAATGAAACATTGCATGTGGAATCACGTGGTACTAAACGTAAATTAAATAAGAAAAATTCAGCGACATTATGACATAAGCGCTTGGGTCATATCTCAAAAGATAGAGTTGAGCGTCTTGTGTCTGATGATATTTTGGATTCCCTTGATTTTTCAAATTTTGACGTATGTGTTGAATGTATCAAGGGAAAACATATCAAAGTTAAGAGATTAGGTGTCAATAGATCTTCAGAAGTCTTAAAATTGATACATACAGATATTTGTGGACCATTCCCTACGGCATCGTGGAATGGTCAATAATATTTTCTATCATTCATAGATGATTATTCACGTTATGGGTACATGTATCTCATTCATGAGAAATCTAAGTCTCTAAACATGTTCGAAGCATTTAAAGTTGAAGTTGAGAATCAACTCAACAAAAGGACTAAAACCGTTAGATCTGATCGTGGTGGTGAGTACTACGACAGATATGATGGTTCAGGTGAACAACATTCAAGGTCATTTGCTAAAATACCTAAAGGAATACGATATTGTCTCACAGTACACAATGTCATGGTCACCTAGCATGAATGGTGTAGCTAAAAGACGAAATATGACTCTTAAGGATATAATAAAAAGTATGATTGCTCATTTTTCTTTATCAGAGTACTATAGAGAGAAGCATTAAAGGCAGCAGCTTACAGGCTGAACAAAATATCAAGTAAAGCAGTTATAAAAACACCTTATGAACTTTGGACTGGTCGAAAACCTAGTTTAAAGCACTTAAATATTTGAGGATGTCCATCTAAGGCCAGTCCTTATAGGCCAAATAAAAAGAAATTGGACTCCAAAATAATTAGCAGCTACTATTAGTTACTTTGAATGATCTAGGGGCTATAAGTTTTATGATCCCACACTCGGGACTATTTTTGAGAGGGGAACAATAACATTCTTTGAGAATGTTGAGTTTAGGGGGAGAAATAAGGTTAGAGATATTGTTTTTGAGGAAGAATTAGCTTCAGATCCAATCCATATTGTAACTTTTGACAATATTCAAGTTCTTATACATATTATTGATCAAGAAATAAATCTGAAACCTCAAGAAGATAATGTTGAACAACTCCCTATTTCAGAAGAACAAACTCAACAAGCTCAAGAACCAGTGTCATTACGGAGATCCATGAGAGGAAGGAGAAATGACATTCCGGATGATTATATTGTATTTCTCCAAGAACATAAGGAGAATAATGGAATGATGAAAAATAATTCAATCAACTTCCATCAGGGCATGAAAAGTTTTAACTCTCAAAAGTGGATTGATGCTGTGAATGAAGAGTACAAATCTATGCAAGACAATAAGGTTTGGAAATTTGTTCCATTACCAGAAGGTGCAAAACCAATTGGTTATAAATGGACATTTAAAACCAAGCGGGATGCAAATGGTAATGTGAAGAGGTATAAGATACGTCTTGTAGCAAAAGGCTATACTCAAAAGGAAGACATTGATTATACAGAGACTTTCTCTCCGGTTTCATCGAAAAACTCTTTTAGAACAATAATGACATTTGTTGCTCACTTTGATCTTGAGTTACATCAAATAGATGTTAAGACTGCGTTTCTCAATAGGGACATTGATAAAACGATCTATATGGTGCAACCGGAAAACTTTGTGTCAAGAGACTCAAAGAATGTGGTTTGCAAATTAAGAAAATGCATTTATGGACTCAAGCAAACCCCTCGTCAATGGTATCACAAGTTTCAACAAATAATTATCTCATTCGGTTTTGAGATAAATATTATTGATGACTGTGTATATCACAAGTTTAGTGGGAGTAAGTATATTTTCCTGATTATGTATGTCGATGACATATTGCTTGTCACTAATGATATAGGCATGTTGCACGAAACCAAGAGATTTCTATCAAAGAATTTTGAGATGAAAGATTTTAGGGACGCCTCTTTTATATTAGGAATCCAGATACATCGAGATCGTTCTCGAGGTATACTTGGATTATCACAAAAGAGCTATATCGATAAAGTATAAAAGGTTTAGCATGCAAGATTGCAGACCAGGTGACACCCATGTTGCTAAAGGAGACAAGTTCAGTCTAAATCAGTGCCCTAAAGGTAACCTTAAAATTCAAAAAATACAAAGGATTCTCTATGCTTCAGTTGTAGGAAGTTTAATATATGTTCAGGTGTGTACGCATCCGGATATTGCGTACATTATTGGTATGTTAGGCAGATACTTAAACAACCCTGGTATGGACCATTGGATAGCAGTCAAAAGGGTTTTGAGATACCTACAGAAAACAAAAGATTATATGCTCACATACAGAAAATCAGAATAGTTGGAGGCCAATGGGTACTCTAATTCTAATTTTGTTGGATGCCAAATAGTCGAAAATCTACATCAAGCTACATTTATATGTTAGCAGGAGGAGCTATATCATGAAAAAGTGTCAAATAGACACTTGTAGCTTTCTCCACTATAGCAGCAGAGTTTGTAGCTTGCTATGAGGCATCTAGTTATGGAATATGATTACGAAATTTTGTCACTAAATTGTGCATTTTGGAAAATGTTGAAAAACCACTTAAGTTATTTTGCGATAATAAATCAGCAGTGATGTATTTCAATAACAACAGGAGTTCATCTAAGTCAAAACACATTGATATTAAGTTCCTAGTTATGATAGAAAGGATGCAGAGTGGACAGATATCCATAGAGCACATTAGGACAAACTCCATAATAGCAGATATTCTTACAAAAAGATAATCACCCAAGGTCTTTCATGAGCACACTACTCATGTGGGTATGGTATTATTTGAGGATATCATGATTTAGTGGGAGTTGATAATTTTTTGGTGCTTTATGTTTGGTTTTTGTCTGATCAGGATAAAGTATTCAGTTTAGACACTCTGTTATAGTATGTTTAGAATTGACCTCATTAAAGTTTAAAGTAGGACCAGTTGAAAATAGACATGTACAGATCACATTGCATGTAGTTTTCATGCTACACATCCATGATTGATCTATGTCATTTGACTGTATTGGTATATGTGCCCATTGATGGGTTTAGTCACGATAAATGTGACGAAGGCCGCTTTGATCATATATAGATATAGTCAATGGACGAGATTGTTTGAAAATACCCTTATTTGTGATAGCAATTTTTGAACTCATAAGGTTATACACACTTTAAGAAAACATATCATACAATGATCAATCAATTAATTGGGTTAATGGGTATTTAAATATATCATGGGCTAATTGTGTAGATACCAGATTGCAAGTCTAATTTGATGAGGGGCCAAATTAGAAAATAATAATATTTATATAAAGGGGTTATGGTCCCTAATCTAAGGGTGGCGTTCTCTGTTTTCTTAATCCTCATCTAGAGAGAAACAAAAGGAGATATCTTTTAGATTAGAAGATCTCAAACCCTAATTCAGAATTTCTTCATGGATTCAGGTATACTTCCGCTAATTGTTCTTGTTAATCTCCTCTTTGAATTAATCATGGTTCTTAATTATATTGTATGATTAAGATCAACATAAGGATAACATAAATCACATACAGTCATGGACTACTCCCTTCACTTGTGCGATCGATCCGAATTCCCACTTATTTATAAACAGATTGCTGCAATAGTTAAGCATTTTTGACACAACAATAGTCTAAGATTTTTCCAGTTAAAGCAAGGAATTTAGCTGTTACACACTTGAAATTTTAGAGCAGGTGAGCTTGGAAGAAAGAACAAATATAGCCTGGTATTGCTTAATGCTAAGCATTGACTCATTAGATGCCAAATCCTATCAAAAGCCAACAATACAATTAAACGGTTACAAGATTATTGACAATGAATTTTCATCTCTCCTCAAATTAGCCAATCCCATTAAGGAAAAAAAAAAGATTTGATCTCTCTAATTTATACTATTACACTTCTATAGCCGTCACTGGCTGCATGACTGTGTCAAGTGGCATTTATTTATGTACGTAAAACTTTACATCTTGTCAACATCATGATCTTACCATATTACAAGTGCAACAACATTGTAATGTTATGTCCATAAAAAGCTAGTTTCCGTATTATACAAACTAAAAAATGATCTGTTTAACAAAATATTTCTTAAAAAACTTACTTAGTTCATTAAATCAAACAAGAGCCAAATTATTAAATCAAAAACTAAACATTACTTCTGCCCTCATTATCCATCAAAGCAACAAAATCAACCCCATCTCTCAAAACTCTAGCACCGTTCTCATCACCATAAAGCTCACTCCCTGTAATTCCCTCATCATCATCAACAACCTGAGTCTCAATCAATTCATCACCATCAAGCAGGACAGTGCTTCCCTGATTCCCGTTAGAATCCACATCCATCCCATCCCATGAAGAAAAAGAGAGGAGCGTGGTACAATCGTAATTGTGAGGGTGGAAATAGGATATCTTTTTAGAGAATGAGATGTACGACTTGTGCCACTATTTGCGTCAGTTAGGGAAAGTGATAAAATTATACTTTTCCAGAAAAGAAAACTACAATAGACCCAAACAAACCTGGCTGGAAGCAATTAAGAAGGATATAACAAACCTATAATAGAATCAAATATAATTACAAGATTCATGTCCCAAGTCCCTGCCTTCAAAGATGTGTTTTCATTACGATTCGATTGCACAACAACTGATCGGGAGGGGATCTAAGTCCACTAATGAAACTGCCTGTCAATCAATCACACGAGAGGGCATCCGACGTTCTTTTTCACTCTTGTTTTGGGTGGATACTGGAATGACATTGGTCTCGACTACTTACATATGAGATTTCTGGTTCAGACGAGAGTCTCGCTGAGCAGACACCAGCACTAAGGTCCCTGGCTTGGCTTCCGCTACTAGAACAAAGCATGAGATTTCGATCCTGGCTCAAGATGAATACTAGTGGCATGCTTAACACATGCAAGTCGGACGGGAAGTGGTGTTTCCAATGGCAAACGGGTAAGTAACACGTAAGAACCTACCCTTGGGACTGATAGGGCACTAAAAGAGATACACATTCCCAGTGTCTCGATAGCTCATAGGCAGTCACAGGAACCCTATTGAGCTGTGCAATCGCGCTTTGTTCGCCTTACTTACCGCGTATCAAATGAATAGATTGAAGAAATCAATATTAAGGAATTGCAACCAGACGAGACCAGACGACACGACACCCCTTGTGTCGACACGAAAGGTGGTCTTAGTCTACACGCCCTACGGTGTCAGTCGACATGCTCTGACAAGACCAAACGAGACGAGTCCATACGAGACGACACCCCTTGTGTCGACACGAAAGGCGGTCTTAGTCGACACGTCCTATGGTGTTAGTCGACACGCTTTGACGACACCAAACCAGACGAGACGAGACGAGTCCAGACGAGACGAGTCCAGACGAGACGACACCCTTTGAGTCGACACGAAAG
>BQKN01063223.1:47966-60528 GCA_022839385.1 Asparagus kiusianus
CAATGGATAGCCCACACAAAAGCAGAAGGCATACTTGAACTGGTATAGTTTTAAGATCATTTGTCGGGAAAAGTTTGAGCGTAAATTGGGTATACTTATGAGTTATTTGACCTTTGTGCTTAAAATTATAATGTGCATGCATAACTAAAACAAAATTCATAGTATAACTATTACCTCTTAAATTAAAGTATGCTGGCTATTAAGTATGTCACTAAATCGTCAAGATTCATTAATCAGAAAACCTTGATTTAGTCACTAGATATTGGAGGTAAGTAAATCAATTGCTACGTAATCAAAGAGTTACTGTTTTCACAGAATATACTATCATTGGTTCAAGCTTGCTGGAAAAAAATATGTTTATCTTAGTCTTTCACATCTCTTTGGACAGACCTCAGAAAGAACTATCTTGATTTAATTTGAATTTTAGCATAAAATCTTAATAACTTATTCATGTCTTAACTGTTATGCGTCGAGCTCCCTAGACCTCTGCCTAGAACCTGTTTCTTCATTGAGTCTCAGCACACATACATGATAGAACTGCATATCTGAGTTTGCGCAGGAAGAAACGCAAGATGAAATGCATCTATTTCAAAAATAATAGAATGCAAGTGGCTACAAGACCACAAATTGATCCTTTCTAATCGCATCAAAGCCTTAAGTATGTGTCACCTGGCAATGCACAATCACTTGAAACATGCGTGCCACATCACAAATGTCCACAGCAAATGTTGCAATTTTCACTATATCTGCTCCGACTGCCTGTATACTCGCAACAAGACTGCCAAGATCCTCACTAGATGGAGTGAACTGATAGTTATGAGAAGAAATAATGATCTTAGTACCCTCTGGCCTCTTTCCTGATATGAAGTCAAAAAACTCCTGAGCAACCTGTAAATAAAAGCATATATAAGGCCCAGAAGAACTATTTGTCGCTTGCAGAAAATAAAAATATAAAAAACCATCAACAGGAAAACAAACAATATAAATTAAAATTACTTGAAAAGTGTTTTTTAACCCCAACTGAAACCTTCCAAATGCATGGAACCTTGGTGGAATAGAAATCAAATTTTGCCCAATGTGCACTAACTTAAACTAGTAAGTTCAATTTCTCAACCACAAACCCCATTTTTCTCCTACTTTGGACCACATAGAAATTAGAGCCAATGAAGTCACAAGAAACAATGTCCATGAATAATGAACATAATATAGCATGACTTGAGATAGTTATGTCTGCCATTACTCAATAAAATCTTAGTTGAACTCTAAGGCTTGAGAACGCATGTTAGGTGTCATCTTCAGTAGCCAAGTGTTCAGCTTAGAGCCTCAAAACACAAGTTAGAAAACAAATGTAAGTATGTTCTAATAGAAAAGGGACCCCGCTGCACAAGACTACTGACACTGCATGATACAAGAGGGTCAGAACTACAAAGCTTTAGCCCTCATTGTGATAGGTTGTACCCATGATTTCTAACTCGAATTGCTGACCTTAAGATTGTAATGGTACTTCGCTGTAAGTTTCATGTTCAGTATGTTTTAGATAATTAATCTTCATTGCTCTCACATATCTCTGTTCTAGTTCATGTTCCCTTCGATACGCATTGAAACCAAAGGAAATGGATGGTACTCAGTCTCTTCTGAAATTTATGCAAATGCTTGAATAATTGTTATCACATTCACTATATGAGATTTGCTGAGGTAGGTGATTGTTCAGTCTCATATGGCTGCTCAGTAAAATTATACAAATGCTGTGATTAGTGCAACAGGGTCTTGAGTATAACCGGAAAGAATGCAGACAATTGACAGTCGAGAGAATTACAAAACTGAGATTAAGCATGTTCATCTTTTTTATTATTTTACCATAAGGAAAATGAGGAGTATGAATTTCCTGCTGCCATAAAGAATTGATGACATATTATTGACGATTGTATGTATACAGTATACTAATGACATGTATACTAATGAAAAACATACCTTGAGCTCAACGTCCACATATTCTGCTCCCAATTCCATGGCGAAAAGAAGTGCTTCAAACCGCTTTCTGTCATCACCTTCATATTGACCTCCTTCCCAGTTTGGCCTATAATGAAGTGAAAGGAAGTCATAAGCAAACTGTACATAAGGAATAGAGATAAATCCTAACAGGATAAGTTAATGGAGAGCATAAAAGGCTTCAACAATGTTTCTTAACAGTATAACATCATTCCACGATCCAAGTGTTACGAGAAACTGTTACAATGTGATCCTGATATCTTACCATGAAGCTTCGGGCTCACAGTAGATAATCTTGCTCATGTGTCTATCTGTTCAAACAAGATTTAAACTACTTTCCTAATGAGGTCACATATTGTGAAATACCCTGTACTCTGTGTTGATATCAACTCCACTTACTGTCATTCATAGTCAACAGATCCTTCAACCGGCTATCCTAGAAAGTATTAAAACCAGTACAAAGGGGAATCTCATAAGAGAATCATCGAATCTAAATGAACCAGAGAGTAGATCAAATTCGCCGAACATATCAGTGGCTCAATTTCAGCTGCTGTGTTACTGAAAAAGCAGAAGCATGCTTATTGCACTCAGACTACCATAAACCCTTAATTAAGCTTTAGATTTCAACCAGTAAGTACTAACTAGTTGGTGACCTGAGAATCCTAACTTGTGCGAATTTTCAAACAAACATAAGAATACAACATCGTCTAGTGGTTCCCAGGGAGTATAATACCTTAAAAGATATCAAATTAAACCTTGCAAGGTTTCAAGGATGTAACTATCTAACTTAAAAAAAAAACAGATCGGACAATAAGCTCACCCCATCTAGAACTCATTAGACTAACAAAAACATACCCAGGTATCCAAATTTCCAGTAGTAACAATATTATGCCTTAAAATTACAACAGTATGGACATTTTCCAAGGTGATTGTGGAGACTAATCCTAAATTACGAGCTTCCCTCCGTCACATTCTTCAAGAAATCAATCAAAACCGTAAAGTTCACAACTTTTGTGCAAAAAACTGAATCGAATTCGATTCTTGAATACCTGTAGGTGACGAGAACGGGGAGGGGCCGGTTCTTGATGAGGAGCTCGAGATCCCTCCTCGGTTCAAAGACGGTGAGGTGATCGATCCTGAGCTCGGCCACGTCGGCACCCTGAGACCTCGCCGTCGACATCTCCCCCGCCATCTCCTCCGCTGTCTTCGCGATCACTGGCGCGCACAGCAGCGTTGACCCGTACTTGTCCGCCATCACCCTCCCTCTCTCTCTCTCTCCTCTCTCTCTCAAGTTTTCTCTCTCCACGGAGAGAATTTTATATGAATACATTGAATAGAGAGCAAGTGGGGGTTGGTGGCGGCGATTAATCGCGAATTACTCGGCAGAGTGGCGGTAGGCCGCCGGATGGGGCCCACAGGTTTTGAAGAGGTTAGGAGGGGGGACAAATTTTGAAAACCATTCTATTTACCAAAAAATTCGTAAAAAATATCTATTCTAAAAATAATTGTCAAAATCGACTTAGTTTTAACCGTCGGGCTAAAACTAGATCGGTTTTGACGAAAAAAACTATGAAAAATCTCGTGAAGTTTAGCAACGCCTAATGTTAATGGATTAAAATCGTCAATAATTTCACGGGACTTGAAGTCCCGTGAAATTTGTTAAAGTGTCCAAACTCCACGAGTTAGAGTCATTTTCCAGAGAGCTAGCTCTCTAGAAAATTGTTGCGTGCAACTCCACAAGACTTGAAGTCCTGTGGAGTTTGGCAACAGCTATATAAGGCGCAGAACCCACGCGACAAATAGTCGCCCTCACCCAACCCACGCCACCCTTTCTCCATCGTTCCCAAACCCTAGATCCTCTCTCCCCTCGTCCCCCACCGCCGCCACCGCCGATCCTACCGCCGCCCGACGTTGATCTTCCTCACCGGCGTTGATCGATCTCACCGGCATCATCGCCGGAGTTCACCGGAAATTAGGGCATCGACAATTTTAAGATAAAATCTTTTTTAAAAAAAATTTCCTAATTTTTTGATATTCTCACTATTTCATGGTGATTACTTGTGAAAAATTAGATTTTGAAATAATTTTTGAATTATTTATGATTTTTGTGAAGAAAAATTAAATCTTTTTGTGTATTTAGAGGTGAAATTATCAAAAAATGTAAAAGTTAGTGTTACTACAAATGTTTGACATTTGGTTAAAATTACGGGTTTCTAAAACCGATATAAGAGAGTTAATGGTAAGTAACATTTTTAAGCTTTTCGTGTAATATTGATATTGAACTTTTTACTCTTTAGAGGTAACGATGAACGATCAAATCGTAATTCTTTGTTCATATGATGGGAAGATTAACTATCTCGAAAATAATATGTATGTTTATGAAGGAGGTGTGACGAAGCCGTTGTTTATATCAAAATCGTGTACTTTCGATGAATTGGTTAATGACTTACATAAATTTACATTAACCAACTCACGTGAGTATCACCTCAATGTTCTTTGCAATTATCCTGTTGTGGAGAACAGAACAAGCGGCATTCAAATCTTAAGTGACTATGATATGGGTCTCATTGGAGTATTGCATCACGAGAAGCGTTCGATGGAATTATTTATTAAAAACATCAGAGAAAATTGGGCAAATCGGTGAATCACGACGGAATATACTCCCACATGTTGGAGGATCTTGAAGTTGACTCCGTCAGCTTTTTATCTCCGCAGCAAGATGAAGGCTGGACACAGTCACAATACTTGAGCGGTCCTTCACATTTGGGCACTTCAAATGCTTTCGATACTAACATGGTCCATCAAGATGATAATGCAAGTGTCGAATCCGAGGATGATGATGAGAGGATGGCTTACAAGTTAATAGCATGATGTGTTTGATAGATTGTGATGAAGGGGACAACCAATATATCGACGGATGTTATACTAACAATGAGTATGTCGTGTTAGATGATCAGTCGCCCGATGAACTTTATGGAGAAGAATGGATTGATAACTCCACGATGGAAAGTATTCTTATCAGCACTAATATCGTTGATGATACACAATGCGGGAGTTCTCATTCAAAAAGGGGGATCAATTTGAAAGCAATGGGAAATTGATTCATGCGATTCGTTTGTGGGCCATAAAAAAAAATGTCAAGTTTAGATCAATAAAAAACAATGCAACAAGCTATAATGTGGTTTGTTTTTACCGCGAAGATGACAAAGAAGAAGATAGTGGTGGGCACCATGACGGCAATGTGAAATGTCCTTGGAAGCTTAATTCACGCTTGGGAGTAAGAGTAGGCGGGCAATTTAGAAAGTCGCTCTTACAAAGACAATATGCTAGTGGATCATACTTGTACGTGCACTTGCAATGTACTGTAACTACAATGACTTCCTTGTTCACATGTTGTCGCGACTTGCTCTGATCTACAGGATGGTGTGAGGATTTCACATTATGAATTTGTCGCAGATTGGTATTCAACTTACAACTATCAACAGACGTACAAAGAGTGTTTTCATCCACCATATGATAGTCAACATTGGGCACAAGACGGGCCACGCATATTACCTCCTTTGTATAAAAGATCAGCCGGGCGCCCTCATTCTGTACGAATTAGAAATAGTATGTATGACGATCAAGAAGGAATTAGGAGGAAAAAAAAGTATAGTAGATGCGATCAACCGGGCCACAACAAAAGCAGATGTCCATATAGGATTAGGCATTGATTTCTAATTTTAATGTTTATTCCTACGTGGCATTCGTATTTATAATATATAACCTTCTAATATTAATCCTTGTTCCCATGTGACATTTATTTGTTGTTGTAGACGTCAAAAATTGCTTATAGGTTCCCGTACACAGCTTGAGACAAAGAGAAAACGAAGAACGTCGATATCCGAGTCAAAGAAGATCATCTGATGCCAATGGGAAGCAAAGGAACGCGCAAAACAACGGAACAAAGAAGCAACAAAGCGCATAAATCGACAAAATGACAAACAAGACACAACCAATGTGTCTTGAAACCCGAGACAGACACTTGTGTCTCGGGGCCGAGACACACATTTGTGTCTTGGGGCTAAGACACAAAAGTGTGTCTCAGGGCCGAGACAGAGATATATGTCTCGCATAGGCAGATTCGTCCGAAATACGTTTTTTGATAAAATCTCAGGATTCGTGTTGTCCAGTGCCTCCCTAACTACTTTGGGATCATCCTTAAACGTGGTAAAGTCGTTACTAACTGAAGAGACGACCAGATCACGAAATCTTATCCAAAAACCTAGCATCTAAAGCCTATAAATACATCCCTGGGGCCCCTATGCACAGGGGATCTGGAATTTTGGACTTGGAGGCAAAGCTCTGACGTTTTGAGAGCATAACCCACAAATTTTAGAGAGGGAAAGGTGGGATCTTGGTGAATTCCTACACATAAAGAGCAGATTTTGAGAGATCTACAGTCTTTTCATCCTTCCCTTGGGATTAAACGTTATTTTAATCTCGAGAAGAGAATTTATCTCGTATTATTGAGATATTTACTTCTGTTCTTGTATCTAAAACAAAATAAGAACAGCGAGCCTTCGTTCCGATCAACCCGGGTCTGATACTCGGCGGTCCATGGATTAAAGTGTCCCCGGCACAGGTAAAGATCTCACGCAAGCAACGACCGATAAATGATCATGTGTGTGTTTCTAGGAAGTCTTCATTTATTTTTATTCATGTAAGAAAAGTCTTATAAAAAGGCTCCTTCTTTTGAATCTATGTAAACGGTAAACGTTATAATGGATTCAACAATGAAAGTGATTTTCGACGCAAACATTTGTAATATGTAACATTCTAATATCAATCCTTGTTCTCATGTGACATTCGTTTTTTGTAATATGTAACCTTCTTCTTTGAATCTTGAATCTTGAATATGTTAAATACATATGATTAAGTCATTCAACAGAAATATCTAACACATTCTTTTTTAATATTAATCTCAGACACATCTATTATAGATTCGGGATCGATACATGACGACTATTGGCCTTCTTGTTTTGATGATGATTTACAAACAATTTATACCTAATGTTGTTTGTCTAGTGTTTGTGTTTTCCTATGTATTATAGATAAACAACATAGTTGGAGGTTGGATGGATTGCGCCATAACGATCATATCAAATGGAGGTTGGCGGATATAGTGGTTGAAGCCTTGCAATTCAAAGTTGAAGATCCAAGTTCAAGCTTCATCCGCATAGTATACCAAGTCAAGCTTATTGAAGATCAAAATCGGCTTGGGTAATCTAGCTTAGGTTTTATATTATGTATGTTAGATACTCTAAGCTCAATATCATATACACACATATTTTATTGGTTTCCTTGTATATATATACAACACAAGTTTTGGTTTTCATGTTTATAAATATGAAATTACATATTTCATATTTATTATTGTGATTTGGCTTAACTACTTAGATATGAAACAAATATATTTTCATATGTTTTATTTTCTTTTGTATTTGTGAAAATACTATATTCATTGTTTATAGACTTCATAACAATAGTTTATATCTTTCTTCAAGTCTATAAAATCATTTTGTAAAGTTTCAAAACATAGTTTAGCCAAAATATCAAAATTCATATGTTTACATTTTCATGTTTTGGACTATTCTGCAAAATGATGATTTTTCACAAATGGGAAATGCAATTTGGAAAATTCTTTTTGTAATATGTTCATTTACATGTTTATATACATTTCCCAAAGTTTTATTATTTTTGGACTTTATTTGTTATTTTTGAACATATTTTCAAAGTGTCAAAAATCTGCTTTTAAAACCTGTTTTCTGTAGTATCAATTCGCGGTCGACCGCCATGAGTTCAAGACTCTCTATTTTTTTGTTGGCTCGCGGTCGACTGTGGCGATCGACCGTAGCAAGTCCAGAGACTTTCGCGGTCGGCAGCCACGGTCGACCGTCGCTTGTCCAGAGCTATAGTTTTTTTTGTTGCTCGCGGTCGACCGCAGCGGTTGACCGCCGAACAGTCAAATCTATTCTAACGGCTAGTTCCCAGAGCCGTTGCTGTATTTGTTTTTTGGTCTTTTTCTTGGTTTTCTCTTGGCTTTGGGGTTTCATATAAATACCCCCTTATACCTCAGTTCTAATAGCAATCCAAGAATTGTTTTAAACAAGTTTTAAAAGAGCTTAAGTTTGTTTAGTTTGTTTTGGGGGTTTGTTGTTACAAAGAGGAGTTTGCATCATCTGTTGAGGAGTTTATCTTCAATATCGTCTCATCCTCTTTTTGTGTTTATAGAGAAGTTTTCTAACTCATTTCTCTAGCAATATTATTATTTGATTTCCATATTCTTATTATTGCTAGTTTGCTATTTAAGTTAGATTTGATTTTACTCATTGTTTACACACACACCCACTTGAGCTTATTGGATTTTCATACATAGTATATTTGGGTTGGTGAGAGTTGTAACAATTGAGTGTGAGCTTTTATTGTGTTCTCATCCATATTAGAGAACAATCATTCTTTGTATTGTGCTTAATCGTGAGATCACTTTGTAATACACTTGTACACTGAGAGGAGTGTGTGGTGAGAGTCGGGGATCGTCCCAAGAGGAGTGGCGTCGGTTGACAAACCTAGGGAGAGGTTGTAACCGAGCACTTGAGGGAGGCACGGCTAGGTCCAATACTTGTGAGGGTGTAGAGTGGGTTTACAAGAGTATGAGTTGTAGAGTTTTCGGTTAGCTAGAAAACCGAGTGTGTAGAAGTTTCGGCTTCCAAACCGGATTGTGATAGTGGATTTCTCCCCGAGAGTGGGGAGCGGAGACATAGGACGGAAGGTCCGAACTCCGTGATCATTTGATTGTGTTTGTGTGTGCCTTGGCGTTTATTCTTATTTGTGATCATTGCTCATTTCGCCATTGTCTCACTATTTAGTTTGTCCACTATCTAGTTTAGATTTTTACCCTTGTGTTGTTTATATATCTTTGCACATACATTGCCTATATCTCTTTGTTAGGATATATCTTGTTATTCATTTTGCTTATCCTAGCTCATATATATTGTTGTGTTTCATACTTGCTAGGACAACTTGTTAATAAGTTTTAATTGGTATAAAATTGGATTAGATTAGCATAAGACCCTAATCACCCCCCCCCCCCCTCTAGGGTCTAACAACGACGTTTTGTACCTTCAGGCAAATCATTGTTCACACCATATTGGCTTGGGACATGTAAAATGTTTTTTGTATATATATTCCTTATTTTTGGTGCTAATTTTAAATTTTCTCAATATACTTAATCAATTTTGTTTAATGTGCAGCCCGTACCAGATATCACAATGGTCGATCATTCACAGAGTCATTCGGGTTGGGTCATTGAGGATGAGAGAGTACTAGACTTGATAGCTCAAGCCGGGTTCCGAGAGTGTTCAGCAGTGAGGTATATTAGGCTTGACTGGTCCCTTATCAGTGTACTGATTGAGAGGTGGAGGCCGGAGACCAACACCTTTCATATGCATATAAGGGAGTGTACTATTACATTGCAGGACGTAGCCATCATACTTGGGCTCTGCATTGATGGCCCGGCAGTTACGGGCTGATGACCATAATTGGGCTGAAGTATATGATAGACTTCTTGGTCAGGTTCCCGACTTGAGGAGTGTGCGATGAAGCTATCACGGCTTTATACGACATTTATGGGAGATATACCAGCTGATGCCACAGTTGAGACACTTTAGTATCATGCTCGTGCATATATATTACACATGATAGGGTGCATGTTATTTTCTGATACGAGTAAAAATCTTGTACATGCACGATGGCTGCCGCTGCTAGAGGATTTTGGTGTATGCGACAGCCTATCATGAGGTAGTGCGGTGTTGGCATACTTATATAGAGAACTAGGTAGGGTCTCCTTGATGAAGAATAAAGAATTCAAGGGATGATACACATTGATACAGACTTGGTTATGGGAACATATTCATATTGGAAGACCTACTTTGCTTGTACACCGTGACCTACAGTGCTAGTTTCCTTTGCCATACAGGTGTTTAGTTCAGAAATTATTATTTTCATTGTCTTGAATCTATTACAGCTTCAGTCATTACAATAAACTCAAATAAATAAAAAGTTAATCTTTTTATAAGATCTTCTTACACAATAAAAATATAAAGATTACAATTCCTTCAAACAACACACAACAACAGTTTATCTCCTGTTGCTTGCGTGTGATCTTTGCCTGTGCCGGGGTTTATCCGTGAACCGCCTACGGATCGGATCCGGTTGATAGAATTATTAATCAGAGCTCTCACTTCACGAAGGAAGCAATCGCTGAAGTGTTGATCTCGACCAAGAAAAATCAATACTCTTTTCAAGATTAAGACCAAGCCTAATCTCAAGGAATGTGGGTACGGGGCTTCAGATCTCTCGAACTCTCCTTCTTTATGCTGAAGAACTCACCAAGATCTCTTCCTCCTCTCTAAAATTTGTGGCTCTTGGCTCTTAAGTTTGGCAGCACATCCTCGTCTTGATAATAATTTGCCCCCTGTGAAAGAAAGCCATAGGCTCGTATTTATAGGGGTTCGGATGCAGGGTATTTGGATAAGAATGAATGACTTGGCCATATCTTTAGTTGACAACGGCCTAACCACTCTTAGATATGATATCAAGTCAGTTGGAAAGCTTAGGAACAAAGAAATCCTGAGAAAACTATCAAAAATGCATTTCGAGAACTTCTGGGCGCGAGATAGTTTGGGGTGTCTCGCACACGTGCGAGACAGTTTGTACTATCTCGAATATTTTGGCTCTAACTCTCCAGTCCGATCTTGGAATGAGGTATTCAAGATAAGTTGGAAAGCAGACGAAAAGACCTACAATTTTTATATTTTGATGTTCTCCAGAATCAAATCGCATCATAGTAAAAATTTCAGTTCTTTGTGCAAGACAGTTTGGGGTGTCTTGCACATGTGCGAGACAATTTGTACTATCTTAGATATTTTATCTTTAACTCTCTCGTCCAATCTTAGAATGAGGTGATTCAAGATGCGTTGGAAAGATGACTAAAATACCTACAATGTTTGCCTTTTGAGATTCTCCAGAATCAAATCGCATAATGGCCAAAATTTTAGTTCTTTGTACGAGACAGTTTGGGGCGTCTTCGATATTTTGACTCTAACTCTCTCGTCTGATCTCGGAATGAGGTGATTCAAGATGCGTTGGAAAGCAGGAGAAGAGACCTACAACTTCCCATCGGCGATACACACATGGTGTAGGCGAGTCACACATGGTGTTTCACCCCTTTTGGGCGAAACACCGCTCCTGGCTAAGTTGTTTCTTCGTTGTTTTGCCGTTTCGCATGTTACGTTGACTCGCACGTTTCGCCGACTCGTTTCATGTGCTTGTTAGCTTCTCTATGGTATTAGATAATCCTCTTTGACTTGGATAATAATGTTCATCGTCTTCTCTTCGTCTCGAGCTGCGTGCGGGGACATATAGGTAATTTTTGACGCCTACAGATACCCCCTCCAAAGTGTTTCAGCCTCATTCTTTTATAGAGGAGGCTAGAATGCTTTGGATATGATAGGCCCTGTCTTTAACCTCTTCAGTATTTGGTCGAGGAGATCACGTAGAAGGACCTGTGAATTGCTTCAATTCTTGACTTCTTCAGCCTTCAGTCTATTCAGTGTTTTGTCGAATAGATAAAGTTTTTCCGACGTTACGTTTATCGTCTGACCGTTGTTGAAGTCTTGAACTAAAGTTGGTGTGTAATTATTTGAACTTAGTTCTTGTTATTGAGTTGATGTTGAACTGATCGTCTTTATCAGAAGTTAGTATCTGAATGTGATTGAACTCCCTGAATCATCCTTTAACCTAGAAATTTTATCATGCGCCTTATTTTAGTAAAGTTATCGATGCGTTGACCGGCCTCGACCTTCACTGTAACGTGTTGATTGGCGTTAACCCTTGTTGTAATGCGTTGACCAGCGTTAACATAGTTTATACTCGTACATTTACTGGAGTCTACATAGTTTAAGCTCTTAAGGTATTGAAGCGTGACAGTCCCAACTGTTAGAACTGCAGGACCAACTGTTAAAACCGATTCATCTGCAGGTATGGATCTTATCCTGAATTTGTTGGATGATCAAGTCACGAGACCAACTAATGAAGCTGATGCGTCAGTGACTTTCGCATATATAGGATTTTTGGCAAACCCTCAGCCATCAACGAGTTTGATGAGCCTTTACCGACTACCGTTTGAGTCGGGCTAGCATACATATTCTTTAAGTGCGTTCTGCATGTAATGTTGTGCTAAAAAAGTTAAACAAGGAGGGCATTTTCTTCGCTTCTGTTGTAACTTTGATTCATTAGTTTGTAGTAAACTATTCTTATCAATACAAACGAAGTCCCCATTTCGGGAAATCAAATTTTACACCTACACTCCTTAAAGCAGATTTTCGACCTTCGGGGTTTTCGAGGAACGCGTAGGAACTGCCTCCCTGGATACAACAAGCCTAAGCGGAGTAAGTAGCCCGACTTCTCCACTACGTCGAACCAAACTTGAGAAGAACACGCTCAAAAGCATGCAATGAAAGAGAATGAGAAG